>JADBJO010023256.1:0-26796 GCA_016801955.1 Conus betulinus
CATTGCCTTTCCCACAAAAGTGTGCGACCAAAGTACCCCACTGTCTCAGATAGAGCAGGGGTCAAGAGACAAGCTACCTGCGGGGGAGCCATACCTACCCGTTCCATATCAATCACTCACTTGGTCCCCCGTCCCCTGCCCTGTATGGGATTGTGCAGTAGGGACAGGTTATAGGGAGTGCAGGTTGCTCATTCAATGTCGAGGTCACATTGCGCGATTTGCCTGACTTTCATGGGTAAAAAAGGCTCCTAGCAGTCGCTACCGCGTGGCTGAAAAAAACCCGGTGGGCCTTCAATTGAACTGGCTTGTGCCTGGGCCTGTACTACGACACAAAGTGTAATGAAGAAGGGGTGCGACAGACTGGATGATGGACCAAGTGAAGGGGGAGAAACGAAGAATAAGGGGTGTGTGGTGTAGGGAAGCAAATAATATTTGAATGCGAGCTAATTCATTCAGGTGGCAAGCAGCATCACACAAACCATGTCGGTACACAGCAATAGAGCCAACGCGGAACACTTAATATGATGACATGGCTCCACGTGTGGTCCACCCTTCAGATGAATGGATAAAGAAACTAGCTGTGGCGGAGCAAGGTTGTCCTGATAGGGCTCGATCTAGTTTTGCAAAAGGTCATCGGTATGTGGGGGGTCTTTTGGGTCGCAGCAGTCCTTTCTCTGTAACAACGGTGTCTTTATATTACGTGGGTCTTTGGATGCGGACCACTTCATGTATGGGACAACTGGTCTTGATTCAATGCAGGCACGCTTGCTCTAACCCGGGTGAAATTAAGTCTTGCCCAGGTGCTCTTGGATACTTTCGAGCCAAACAACCCGAACGTTGTTCAAGTGGCGTGGAAGCATAATTCTGTGACCGTCATCATTCAATAACGTATAGCTGAAGCAATTGAAAAGGGAATGCTTCTTTTCGTTGCACATGAAAAGAACAAATATTACAGTGCATGAGTGTGGACTGGGTGTAGCGCGATGAAAGCGGGTGGCGCCGCGTCCGGGGTCTCTTTACCCGACCTTCATCTGTTGGAATCCAGGCCGCGAGATAAATGCGCTTACGACCGTGGTAGGAGGCAGTGTGGGTGTCTAAGTACAGCAAACTGACCGTGTGGCTGACAGCTCAGCGGTGGTTCAAAGCGTTGTCCTCACAGTCTCCATCAAGCTGGAATTAACTTTCACTGCGTATAAAAAACAGGGCGACTAGGGTGCATAGGAGGGAATCACCAGTGGAGTGATTCGTCACAGGGGGAGCCTCAAGAATTACTGTGAATGCTCCCAGCGATGGAAAGGCGAAGCTCATGACCAATTTTGCGCACTTGGCATGGGCTTCTAGGAGGGATGTGTCTCTTCCGTCTGCACACCATTTCTGCAGAAAACTATAGAATACTGCTAAGTCAGACGCAGATACGGCCCCCGTTCACGGTCGCATGTAGCCATCTCTGTGTGAGGCGAAGCCAGGCGGCTACTAAATAACTTCATGTGAAGAGTTTTATTACAAGTCAATCGGGGTCGTGGACCCAGGTGAGGTTTCTGTGGGCTAATCCTCCGTGCTTTGTTCAAGTGAACTGGTACGTCCTGTCTGCTAAATCGTGTGCCGGGTGTGGTTGTGTACGATGCATGGGCTTCTTTTCCCGGTCGATACTGGTGTCGTTGTCCTTGAGACCTTACACTGGCTGAGCCGTTTTGATGGGGATCTGCATTGCTGAGTGCGATTGAATCGTGCTGGAACGAGTTTCTTGGGCAAGTTCCCATCACGATGACACACTGGAAACCAGTGCGGCCGTGTAATGTGGCTGTGGTTTGGCTGTTCTCTATTTCTAGTGAATCGTGTCAGCTAATGGTCGTGCTGTTTGATTATTTGTCTGATCACACGTTCGATCGTTTTTATTGTCCGCTTCTGTTGTCCATTCACGGGGCCGTTCGATTTGATAGCGACACATCCAGCAGAGATGGTCGACTTGACTATAAGCATGTGACTATGTGTGTGCAGCGTGGGGTTGGTTGGTCTGGCTTTATTCTGCCGTTTTACTCCCAGTGACGTCACTGCGGCTGGAGATTTTTTTGCAACATGCCACAGGGCCATGCATCTGTCATTCCCCCGCCTGGGCACTGTCACGAGACAAGACTTTAAAACAGGGAAGATTATGTCAAGGTTTCTGTTCAGGTTGTTCTGTGTGATGCATTGCCTTAAACTTTAGTGTATCTAGTTTTTGTTTTATTTTCAGTTCTGGGCTGGACCAAGCGTCTATGTTACGTGTTTTTCAAGGAGTACAGCAAAAATGTGTCCGGTTCAAGACCATACACACGCGAAAGACGATCGCAATCGTTGGTCACCGACATGGACTTGCCATATGCCTCAGCGTCTTATATCACATGTAGCAAGTGTCAGATTTCATGTGCTGGTTTCGCCACCATCTGGACTGTTGTGGAGTCAATGGCATTGGGCCGGTGCACTTAATCTGCATGACCTCTGGTAAACCCCATTTCCTGCCGAGCGTGAAATGTAGCTGACTCGACCGAGTATTCATACTTCCCTCTGAACTCTGACCGCGCTATCAGAGCGCGCCTTTCATGTAATACCTTCAAATACAGTGATGGCAGGAAAAAACGGGATAGAAGATCACAGTCGAAGCCAAACATATTTACAGCGTGGGCATTGGAAGGTGGGGCATCAGTGTGACTCATCAGGATAGTCGAGGAGCAGTTGCACAGGTAAGGGTGACGCGAGCGTAGTGGCTGTAAGAGAAATGATCAAACAGGGTTTAAGTGGGCGACCCAAACGAAAACGTTGACGAAACACTGGGGGGGGGGAAAGGGAAGTAATGTTCTAAGTTTGAGCACCAGTTAAGCTAATGTACCAGAAGCCATGCCAAGAGTATGATTCTTCATGATAAGTCCTCTCTCTCCTCTCTCTCTCTCTCTCAGCCGTCGTCAATCGTCTCCTCTCTCCGTCTCGTCTCATCTCCACTCGTGCTGCTCAATCACTGATTGGATGCCGTATTTCAATGCTGTGAAAATACAGAGTGTGTGAAAATTATAACTGTACGGATCATGCTGGTCTAATGCCAGATGTGTGGACCAGTAGAGATAGGTACCAGGCTGATAATAGTGTGCTATTTAATATGCGGTGTGGAAAGGGGTGTCGGTCGGGTGGCGGAAAAATGGTGTTCAGAACGGAGTGTGCCGCTTTTTCATATCCGGCTCGCTCATTTTTTCATGTTCAGCGTTTTCTGTTTGCATCAGTGTCCCCCTTTGTGCTACAAGTCTCTGCTCTCTCATCTCTCCTCTCTCGTCTCAGCTCGTCGTCTCGTCCATCCTCTCCTCATCCTCTCTGCGTCATCTCTCTCTCATCTCTCTCCTCAATCCTCGATTCTGGCAGAAAAAAATACTTAAATCCTATTCTTACACATGCCTTGTCCTTGTTCACATTTTTCATGAGCCGTGCATAATATTCGTACAGCGAATGTCAGGAATCCAAGTGAAGATATCTATTAAAGGTATTTATCACTTCTTTTTGACCAATACTGGTAGGTATTATGTGGAGTTAAAACAAACATTACAGGAAGAATAGACCGGATAATTGAGGTCAATTGCCGCTGAAATCGGGCCTGAAAAACGAACTACAGTGACATTTTTTGAGTAGAGATCAGTGTATAGCACGTGGGACTTACTATTTCCCCATGGTCATTCCCACACCGCCTACTCTTGACTGATGACTGACGACGAGTATGACAACCCCCCCCACCCACCCCCCCCCCCCCCCCCCGCCCCCCCCCCCCCCCCCCCCCCCCCCCCGCCCCCCCGCGCCCGCACCCCCCCCCACCCCCCCTCCCAACCCTCACCTTCTTTCGCCCGTGACCCCCCCCCCCCCCCCCCCACTCCCACCTTCTCATGACTCCCATCCCACGTTCCCATGAGCCAACACTTGAACACACTAGTGATATATCCGATACAGGGTTTTTTTTGGTGTTTCCTTTCTTCTATTTTTTGGTCGTTCTTCTTCGCAGACGTGCGTTCGCTCGTTAACTAGTAAATCAGCAGGCGCCGGGGCCCCCATGCCCTTCTCTCACGGGTGTCCCCAGGAATTTGGCATATTCCACTAGTGAGCATCCCTGCCCGCCTGTCCCTGTTAGCATCGGGTCAGGGATGGATCTCTTCCAGAGGTCAAGCAGTTAGTGCCGACATATGTCTCCGCTACGCAGGGAGCAGCCCTCCTTGGCCATTGTGGTCTGTGGTTGTGAGATGATGTCGGATGGGGCTGGTCCTAGGTTAGAGGGGATCTGCCAAGAGAGGGGTCAAGCATTGCGTACTACTTTGTCTTTTACTTATGTTTCCGGCTATTTGGGCGTAGCAGCTATTGCTATTAACGGGGACACCGTCGTTGTGTAGCAGTGGCCTGTGTGGTGTTAGATGATTTTCTGTTGGACTTGGCTTGTCTTTTCCACTTTCTTTCGTTTCAGCGTTTCTCTTCTCTTCCGAGTGGGCTTTCCAACCCCTTAAATCTTGTCGGTTCTTTCCCGACTTATGGTTTTTAAAATTTATCTATTCTTAGCAGTACTATTAATGAAATGGTAACCGTGTTCGTTAGGATGTATGACCCTGTTTGTGTGTTAGTCTAAGATTAGTTTATTTCTGACTTTCTTTCTTCTTTTGGGGAAGGGGTATTAGTAATGGTGGGTTAGGTATTTTGGACTCTTGCCGGTATGCCCTGAGGTGTTCTATGTTTATTATCGTTTTTTTTTTCTTGCTCAGTAAGGTAGCTGTCTCTTCGTAAGGGTCCATTTTCCTCTTCTAAACCCCTCTTTTCTCCGCGTACACTCTGTCTGCTCTCCCTCTTACGTGAAAGGCTTCAAATCCCAATAGGCATGTGAATGTATAGGTGTGTGGTATAAGAATAAAGTGTTGTTTATGTCGTATAACTCTGGCTTCTGTGGTGACTTGTGAGCGTGCGACCTAACTCCCGACTCTGTGGTCCCGTTTTGAACCCAACACCAAGCGTTGTCAGATATAAGTGCTGACAGCAGCTAAGAATTAATGTAGCACAGATTTCAGTTGGATCTTCTAAGAGATGCAATCTGCTAATGACTGACATAACAACAATGCATTGAACAAATTGGTAGTAAGGAAAAAAACAAGTGCAGGGCCCCCACAATTCCTCTATCATGGTATGCAATGACTGACGTGGTTACTCAAGATAAAAGGAGGGGGAGAGGGCAGCATGATAGAAAGAAATCAAAATGAAAAAAACTACGGGGCCTCAGACTATAAGTACAAAACTTCAACTCTCAGCTTATGAGAATCATCATAGTCCATCCTAAGAACAGAACCATTTGATCGCCTGCTCTCAAAGGCCTTACTTCCATCCGCTGATTCAGACTCATTAATGAGACACAGCTGATACTATCATTGTTCCCTTGGCATCAAATGGAGATATATCACAGTCTGTAGTTCTCGGGTATTGTCACCACTAGCAGGTTGAAGGAGAGAATCCAACGCCACCCTAAAGCACCCCAATGAAGAGTAGGAAATAAAACGAAAACAATTCAAGATCTGTCTTTGACACTTCTTTTTAAGCCAAAGGGGGGTGAGAATTAATGCTCCCCCCCCCCCCTGCCTGTGAGTGCTCCTCTTCGTTTTATCATCCTCCTCAAAATTAGCGTCAATATGACGAAACACGTGACGGTTGTTTGCTCGGTAAAGAGCTCATAGGACGCCTGGATACTGAGAGCCCTGGCCACATGCAAGTAGGTACAATTTCCATAGAAACACAAGAAAAATTCTCCCAAAATTGAGTAGATCACTATGCATAAATGAGAGAGTGCCTTCAAGAAACAAAGCAAATATTGTGTGCAACAAATTTGTGACACTTGTCGCCATTACAAAGAGCATGAATGCTGGTGTCACCCTGGGCTTGCAGAAAAAGAAAATTAGACAGCATTTGAACGTTGTTTTGTGTTTGAATTAGCACACTTCATGAAAAGTGACATGTTAGTCAAGAACCAACATGAAAGCTTGTTAAAGAAAAAAAGTGGTGTTGCTGCTGACCATATTATGAGGAAAGACCATTCTGATGACTGAGAACTTTTTTTTTACTTAAACATGATCTCAACTGAAACAGTTTACGGGAATGACAGACTACCCCGAATGAGCCAATACTGGCTTCGTCATTTGGTGCAACAACTCTTACACGAAGCCTCAGTAGCAGGACTGATATGCAAAATGTCAACAGGAATATGCTAATATATAAAATGTAATATATTTTTCTGATTTTCATTTTCCAAATTCTGTTTCAAAGCGGATAGCGGATAGTTAGTGTGTGTGTGTGTGTGTGTGTGTGTGTGTGTGTGTGTGTGTGGTGTGTGTGTGTGTGTGTGTGTTGTGTGTGCGCGCGCGATCGCGCACAACGTGCGTGTGTTGGTTAGTGCGCGCATCCTTGTATGCATGTGTGATTCTGTAAGAACTGACATCTTACCCCCTTGTCCCCTTCTGCTCCCTACCCCATCCCCAACCCCCTTAGTCCGTAAGATCAGTCTTTATTTTACAGTTGTATCGTTAAAAAGTGTACATAACAACACCGTTTTCACATTCTCGTTTTCCATACATAATAATCTTTTTATATACCACCGTCCGGCCACACATTACCAGCGGTTTTCCGGATCGCTTTCACTTTAAATGATGATGATAAGATAGTGATATGCCCATCCAAAACCATCGACGCCACCCTTGCAACCACCGCCATACCGACCCATACCGACCCCAGCCTCCCCTCCCCTCACACGGAAATGGAAGCCAGTTCACTTCTATTTCTATCCATCATATACAGAGAAGGTTTTTATGTTCGTAAAACCATTGAACAGTGCATTATCATCCCCCTTTGACAGACACCCTCTTTCCCCCTCCCCCCTCGTCCTCGTTCCCCCTTCGACAACAACAGTCTGCCCCCACCCCTCACAAATAATCCGTCCTTACTCCCCAGTATTTAAGTTTTCAAATGGATTTTAAAATACTAGTCCTCTCTTCACATTCCCCTCGGTTTAAAAAAAACATCTTCTTGCTTATCTCTTACCCTTGGGATTGAAGATTACCAATCAATCGATCGATCGATCAATCAGTCAATTAGCCTAAATTGTAACTCACTCACATCACTCACTCACTTGCTCACTCCTTCATTCATCTCTGTCTTCTCTGTCTGTCTGTCTGTCTGTCTGTCTGTCTGTCTCTCTTTTATTCAACTTTCCAAGCGTTAGAGGATAATTGTATATCCCCGCAGCAAGCAGATTGTGAAGCTAGAACCTTTAAAGCTAGAACAAGTGTTCAGTGAAAGGGAACGTCTTGCGCGTACTGTAAGATGGACCGAAGTTGCTGACAGAAATTTTCAGTCAGTGCTTACAACAATCATTCTTTGAAAGAAACCATCTACTTTTAATTCTGCATATCAATATGTAGATGAACAAAACAAAAACGCTATAGCTGGGTTCACTTTGTTCAGTGCAGTTACAAAGTCATTTGATTCTAAGGAACAGGCAATGTGTTACAGTTTGGGGCAGAAAAATACTGGGCTTTTGAGAAAGGTGTGTTTACTGCAAAAGTACGCCTCTGTCGTGATGAAGTACTTCCTAGATGTAGACGATCAGGACGTTAAAGATTTGTTGTTTATAGTGAATTTGATAGATACCCTATATCGTTTCACCTTTAATATTGAAATGCATACATTATGCGGACTGATGGTATGTAGAATAGAGAACACATTGTGCCCTGTAACGTGTGCAGGCCGTGCTGCTGAGTAGTTTAGATATAATGGTGAGAGTGCATGGGATTCCAATGGTTGGCAATGTTTAAATTCGTATAGAGATTTTGGTTTGTGTGGGATCATTATGGGTGTATGTCAAAGTTGTTGTACGTGTGTTCAGACAGAGGACGTGGATTGTAAGATGCAGTATTTTACATGACCTTATCCACTGTATTCTCTCTCTCTGTCTCTCTCTCCTCTCTCTCTCTCTCTGTCTCTCTGTCTGTCTGTCTGTCTGTCTGTCTGTCTCTCCTCCTCTCTCTCCTCTCCTCTCCCTCTCGCGTCTCTCGGTCTCTCTCTCCTCTCTCCTCTCTCTCTCCTTTATTCTGGGGACTTCCATTGTGTTTGTTTTCCTCCTCAATTTTTTTTGCATTCTCAGGTTGGGTTGGTGCCTACGGTTGGCTTTACGTTATGAACCTCAGATGTTTTTTTTCCACGCTGAGTTTACTGTTTGGCCAATTCTAATTCATACATCAATACACGGTGACCAACACAGTTTTTCTTCAGGTTTGTGATTTTCTGTTTTAGGAGACGTCCAGTGTCTTTCCTTTATTTCTCCCGATCATTTCTTTGCGGAGCAACAGAATGGAACAGCCGTGACCTCACTCAGTTGGTGTTATGACAAAGAAGCAAACAAAACTAGTCCTTTGACACTTCAAGGCACTAACGCCGCTGACAGAAATGCATGGCAAGAACTGGTTTCTACGCATTCGTTTGAATCGATCCATACAGAGAAGAGGTCGACTCTGGTGCAAGTTTAAGTTTTCTTCCCAGCAGCAGAGTCGTAAATCAATCTTCATATGACAGTTTGCAACAGTTCACAAAGGCAGACGTATCTTTTCAGCTCTAACAATGATCACTGTCTCCTCAATGATCACTGTCTTCAATTCTCTATCTTGTCGTATCTCTCTCCTCCCCCCTCCCCTTTCCCACCCCACCACCACCGCCCACAGCCATCCCGTATATTCTAGACGTAAATTTGAGACATAGTTGCAGAAACGTGGCGTTGCGAAAGCCCAATGAACTAATACGGAATATTTCGGTTGAACGTTCGATATAATCTTACATGGTTAGCCCATCCATAGACCTGGACCCTTCTGCAAAGTTATGCAACCATGATGGTCATTGCACCAGTCAAAATACTTGAACGGATGATTGTAAAGTTCAAGAACACTGACGTAGTACTACAATGCACGAAAGAGTATTTTGTGGAAGCTTTATTTCGGCTTTCAAGACCATTCTGGACTCTACAGACACTTAGCGAATTATTACGAAACAAACCATCTGCGAGATACAGCATCATAGTACGCGAACATCAGCAGGCAAACTAAAAACGCATTCTTGAATCGAGCATACAGAAAGAGGTTCATCTGTTTGCAGTTTAAGGTTTGTTCCCAGCAGGCCAACTTGTGCTAAATACCTTAGCTCAGAGAGAACTCCTGTCTGAGCTCAAGACAGTTTCACAAAGGCAGGACGTATCTTGACGGCTCTAACAATACTCATGATCTCAATGATCCACTGGCTCAATTAAGCCTCGATCTTGTCGTATCTCGTAGCTCGCCATTCCCCCTCCCCTTCCCGACCCCCACCATCACCGCCCAGCCATCCCGTATATTCATAGACGTAAAATTTGAGAGTTGCAGAAAACGTTGCGGTGCGAAGCCATGAACGAATAACGGAATAATTTCAGAACGTTCGAATAATCATTACATGGTATAAAGGCCCAGCAATAGACCTGGACCCTTCTGCAACGTGTACTATGGCTAGCCAGATAACCAAACCCTGAAAGTCGTTATGTAGGGGCAAGATAGGAAAACGCAGTACTCACAGTGCAAACGAGAATAGGTACAATTGACCGTACCTGTTATATTTCGCCCTGAAGGCCAACAGAAAACAACGTCCCAACACAGACACTTAGCCCATTAAAACACCAACTGGGCCACTACACCAACCTCCATGCACAGCTAACATCACAGATACAAAACTACCATCAATACATAGCAAGTGAGCTACAAATTAGACAGCCGTAAATAATTTAGCACAACTGTGGGCCCAGTCTACCAGCTGTTTCAGCTCCTACTACTCCTCCCATGACCTCTTTCCCATTCCACATATATGCACATAAACGCCTCCACATAACTCTGAGCATCTCTGCGAAAGGAACACGTCTAGTAGTCTTCAAAATATGCCACTACAGATTGCGTCCATGTGTTTGAATTTTTCAACCTATATCTAGTGACTGAAAACGGGCCTTGGCCGATGGAGAGATTTAACGAATTGTGCACACATCAAGCATCAACCCACTGGAGCTGAATCGCGGCCCCGTTGCTTTTGACAGCGCGAGAGCGATGTTCCGGAAAAGTCAGGAGGAAATCACGTCATCTGCCACACGTTGCTGCTTTCCCGATCGAATGGAACTGCTCCAAACAAAAGTCTCTCCATTGTCATCCGTCGCATATTTATAAAAACATATTTTAAAACCCGCCGCGCTTAACAAGTATTAACTTTTTATTATCAACATTATTGGATGGGAGAGTTAAGAACAGGAACTTTTGTCCTTACCTGGCGCGCGATATCGAATGACCTTTAGCTTACAGTGCAAAACCAACGTCGCGAAAATGTTTATATAATAACCCGTGTGACTGCATTACATACGACGCCTGGGTGGTTTGCCATTTTTGTCTTCTTGAGGGCTCTTTACGTCAAAAAATCCCATCCATGCTTACAAAAGACATAACTTTTATATTTTAGATCCAGTTAGTCGAGTACTAACATTTCGCAGTAAGTAACTGAACATATCCAGGTTGAAAATGTAGAAGGAAAAAAAACGGTATTAAGTTGCGTTGTTAGACTGACATTGGTGTTCGTAGGTAAGCGGCCAGTTAGTAAACACATTGGGCCCGGGGGGGAAATGATATAGAAGCGTTAGTCCTATTATCTTGGTCCGCTGACTGATTCAACACCACGAGGCAGAGGTCAGGTCATCGTCAATCAGGGTTTCCTCTATGTGTGAACGTACCACACAAACTGACACGGCAGTACCCAAGGGGTCAGGGGAGGGCAGTTGCCTCAGTGTGCTACAGCATAGAGTTGTTACGGATTGGATGTGTATTAGGGGTCTGACTCTCGCGTTTCAGAACATGTGCAGTGTTCATGTAACGATTCTAATTCGTCCCCTAACTCCTACACCCAAACACCCACACCCACACTGACGAGTATGGACCCCTGGCGAGGCAACCACTAAATAATGATTATTTGTTTTCTTTTATATGCTGCATGAACCCCCATGAAAACATTAGTAAACACATATCCCCATAAAGAATCATTAATATGAATTTACATGCACAGACAAGTCATACACAACCACCACAGGGCAGAAGCGCGCAGATCAACATCTCACATCAAAACAATTCAGTATGTAACGGGCCAGAAAGCTAACCGGTCCGGGCTCGTACAAAATTGTCCAATCATTTTTTTGTTCTGACACCAGTCCTCGCTGCACGTCAGTAAGGTGTCTCAACAAAGACACAGTCCACTAAGACTTGGCTGCACAGAGCCAAGTCACAATCTATAGCAGAGCCGCTCACAATACAGCTCCCCAAGAGGTGTCCCAAGGGGCAACTTTACACACAGAAATCGACGTAGGATACCGACCTGGCGGTCAGCCTCCTCCACGTTCGGACGTGACGGAGAATTCTTGGGCCTTTTCAACACATAGTACACTACCGCAACGGGTGGTGCAGACTCATCGCAAACGTCGTCCGTACGGAGACTCCTGAGGCCCTTTTCAACACTAACAATACTGAATCTGGCAATCAGTGTCAACTCTCCACGTCCAACAGGGTCCTGCGACAGAGACAAGCTGCTGGCGTCACGGGAAAAGGGCCTGGCCACCGCTCGCACACAGAAAAAAACCTGTGATAAGGGTCCGTTCCAAGCCTGTACTCAAGGGCCGGGGTGCGCACCCGACACCATGGGGCATTGATTAACTAGCTTGGAATTAACTAGCCTCCTAGCCTATATAGGGGAATTAACGCCTTTGTTCTGGTCACTACATTTCTCCTTCACATGACGGGCATTGTCTGGGAGTGAGGGGTAAAAATACTTCCATAGAATAGTCTACTAAGTTTCATAGAAAAATTCCTCGATTAGCACCATGAGATGATTACACTTTTGTATGTAACAGCGCAAGATGGCTCACGTAACCCTGTTATAGGTTATCCAATAACTAAAGGTAGACAGACAAAGGACGATTGCCACTTTGTCCCTTTCTATCAGAAAAGAAGGTGGTTTTACTTTCTCACATCACATCACTGTGACGTGTCCACAACAGGGATCAGACAGAGTTGCCAACCAATTCATACACACCACAACAATTCATGTCTCACGTCCAAGCTCACAACACTCTCATCAGTATCATATTTGGGAAAAGCTAAACACGTTTTTTTTAATCTAATACATTGATTTAATCTGACCACTTGTTTCCTCGATCACATATAAATATACATATTTCGTCTCCATCACTCCTTCTCCGGGCCTTCTTCTGGCAGTCCTCTCGACTCAAATACACTAACATAACTTCGCGTACAGTCACCCCATGTCTCATCAGTCTCCATCATCACAAGATCAATCAGGTGAGGGGGCGCAAGTGCCAATAGGTTTAAGCCCTTCACTAAGCGAACGTGAAAAAATTACATCGACCAAAACAAATGGGAACAAAACCAAACTCCAGAATAGCACTAACCCACCTTTTCATTTACAAGTCACATGCCTGATTGCCATAAACAACACAACACAACAAGCATGCCAGTGCAGCTCGTTGGTCGGGATCACACATAATGATTGGGTGAAAAGGGGAAAAGTTCTGTGTGATGTTCCGGCAAGAGAGGTAATGGGCCGTGGGTTCCTGTACTATGCTAGCAGGTGGCTGAGGGGGCGCGGTGAAATTGTGTGTGGCCTGGCTCTGCAATGTGACTGCCACAAACGCAGGAGAGAGCTGTCAGTAAACAGTGAACCAGGCACAATGTCGCCTCTCGAACTGCCCCCACACAAATGTGGGGACCGGAAAAATATGGTCCCTCCAATAAGGGACAGACCATACCTCGATGTTGCCTTGGTGCAGGCTGTTCTGGATCTCCCTACCAAGCATGGCGGCATGTAGTGGCATCACCAATGCCAGGGCAATTCTAGAGAGTCCCTTGTATCCTTCGTAGCGCTAGTTAGAAGGGGGGTGACTCGCGCTTGATCGGTGGAGTTGATCACCAATGTAACAGGAGAATCAATGTTCTCGTCTATGAAAAAGCTGTGATGTCAGATCTTGTCACACACTACACAAAACACACACAACACCAGACATACAAACACACACAAAAAAACAACAGACCACAAACCAGCAAAAACACAAAAAAAAGAAAGACGAGCGACACACACACCAATGACTGTCCTTACTGAAACACAAAATTTACCAATAGTGAATCAGATTACCAAGTGGGCAAATTCA
The DNA here is from genome assembly GCA_016801955.1 of Conus betulinus. Taxonomy (NCBI): domain Eukaryota; kingdom Metazoa; phylum Mollusca; class Gastropoda; order Neogastropoda; family Conidae; genus Conus; species Conus betulinus. Next base: position 13,298 of record JADBJO010023256.1, read on the forward strand.
ACTAGACAAACACATCCCAAACAAACACAAGCAAAAAAGATAACACACAACACCACACACACAAAAAAATACACACACACCACACACACTAGGAAAAAAAAAAAACACACACAACACGCGCGCGGTGTGCGCGGAATCCACAAAGAAGCACCACACACATACAGCGCGCGCGCGCGACCACGCAGCGACAGCACATCGCACACACCACACAAAAAAAAAACCCCCACACCACGAACACCCCACACCCACCACACACCCACACGCCGAAAAAAAAAATTACATCCACGATGTAGCAATAAACATAATAACACTTGTGTGCCTGACCAAAGGATCGCAAGTGATTACGTGCCTTAAGAGATAAATGCGTCTTTATGTACGTTTTCTGTTGTCCTGCAGCTAGTTTTCCTCGGACTGTTCTTCCTCTCAGGGGTGTGGGGGGCATGCCTTTTTCTGAGTCCATTGTGCATCGCACGTAATTTATGTAGTTAACGGAAAAAAAAAATCTAAAAAAATTTGTGCGGGGTTGGCTGGTGGGGGGGTGGTAGGGAGTCAGGGGAAGACAACAGAAGTGGGCCGAGAAATGGAAACATTTTTATATAAAGACGAAACTACTCTTGATAGTAGAATTCTCTTAATAAAGCCGCAAATGCAATAAAAACCATAAGGATCTTGAAATGGACATGTAAAATGGAAAACGGAGATAGTAGGCTTAAGGGCAAATGAATGCTCTGACCTTTCCCCAATAGACGGGGGCGCCAGTTTCCCGCGGTTCTCTCTCCTCGCTCTCATCGGTCGGGGCGGGATTCTCTCTCTCCTGGTCTAGAACAGGAAAACAAATCTCAAATCTCCGTTCGGCGCTCGTCTCTCATCACTCTCTCAAACCTCTGCCCGTCCTCTACTAGGGATTGGGGTTCATTAGTATTGTTTAATATCCGGTTTATCATTCCCTCTAGGTCGGGTAACGGGAATAACAAGAATCTCTAACGTAAAGAGTTAAGGCAGTCGATCTAATAAACAGTCAGGTAGAGGGGGAAATGCGTAAGGGAGTGATTACGGTATTAGTACCAACGGAGTATAATTATACTATACTGAGGCGACAACTGAGTAACATTACAGGCAAAGGAGGATGGACTGTGTGATAACTTTTTAAAGTGTTAGAATAATAATGATACTTATATAGGCGCCATACATTTCGTCGGCGAGAGACACAAGCCTAAGCTCGTTATCAAATCCACGACGTGCGTTAACAACGGGCGGCCTACAGCCTGGGTGAGGGTGCCTGACTGAAGAGCTACCGGGCTGGCGGCTTCCTTTCATTCGTGTTATGTCCGTGCCATCCAGTCAGTATTGCGCTTCAAATATCGTTCACTCAGGTTTGCTCTTACTTCCTTCACCCTTTCCACCCTTTCCGATAGCGTTCAGAGGCAATGAACTAGGCTTTGGATGCATTTTGGGTCAGTGGGGGGTCACATTGGCTCTGAATCACCACGAGGTGACTAGAAGAACAGGTCGCCGGTGGAATGTAAGTCACGTGAACTAAACCAATGCAATAATTTGTCATGGTCGAAAGGTTACTTATTAGCCCCCAAGGCAACTGTAAATAATAAGTAAAGACCCAATGCACTTGTCTGATTATGTATGATTTTTTACTTAGTGTAGGTGTAGGTGAAACTCTTCGCATACGCAAAGTGACTGTGGGGCCCATTAGAGGCATGTACAGATTAATTATCACCAAGAGGTCGTGAACATCATTGACCCTCACCGAAGTGGACCTGGACACGAAAGAATGACTTACACCAACATATAAGAGACTATTGTGATTTGTGTATGTGCTGTAACAGGTTTGTGGTTATGTCCATTAACAAAAAGAACCAATGACGTGAAACGGCGACAAATTTAATGACGGCATACACGGAGGATATTGTCACGTGATGAAGTCTGATGTGGTCCTTGGAATTTTTCATGGATACGCACCAGCCAAGCATCACCTGGAAACAGTTGGGAAATTGGGGTAGGGGGAAGAACAGAAATGGGGTGCGTGGAAGGTCCAGAGGGGTTAGAAGGGGATGAGGAGTAGGTCCGAAGATGACAGCAGAAAGTACAGTACACAGTTTTCATCAGTGTCCTGAGTCTACAGCACAATAAACCAAAGAGAGTAGTGGAGTTATCAAAAAGCAAGACCCAGGAAATAGAACTGGCACGGAGCCCGACTGGGATAAATTGTCCAGAAGATATTTTGTGTCTTAAACATCACAATATTGTTAGGTATGTAGTTGTGCGGCGCGAATAAAGACCACATGGAGGGCCTACTGTGGTGTGGATTTACTGTATAGCCGCGGGGTGTCTTCTAGTGTAAGGGGGGGAAAAGGATACTGTGTAGAGATTTTCTCACATTAAGCGTGAAATAGAAGAAGATTAATAGAAGCCAAAGGAAAGTTCGTTTCAGTTTTGTGAGCACTGCCCCCGGTGGCCTTTGAACACGCGCGATGTAAAAAACATGACCAGAGGAGGCCGAAGAAAGGGCCCACGTGCCGGTGAAAATGTCATCGCATTGCAAAATAAAATTTTTTCCCTTGACGATAGCACCGCTTAGTGTCTGTGTCGGTCCACGGCGCGGCGCGGGTGACTGCTAACAAGTACGCCAATCGCCACCGATCAAGGCAGTCTATCACTTGCTCTTGTACACTTGATATTCGCTGATGCACGGTCCGAAAGGCGCACATTGACACTTGTGTTTATATGTTTATGATGTCAGAGATATAGCAAGTCCAAATCGTTTGAGAACCTACGATCCTGGCCGCCAGTCGGATTTATATGAGTAAGGAAGCCACTTGTCTCTTCCTGTGGGGTGGCCTGGGGGGAAAAGAAAGCCAAGTTAGCTGGTGCAAAAATGGCCAAACATTCCACAGGGTACAGTAAAGGGCATAAGACGTAGCTGAGAGTGTACACAACGAACAGCATCTGAGAGCGTACCATGGACATCCTTGTTATGCCATGAACAGTAGACGCATTTTAGCGCATGCAGTCGATTTACCGGAATACCTAAGGTAAGGAAACCAGGTATTCAACAACTGTTAACGTGGCTAGAAAAAGGGGGCCACTTTCATCGAAGGTGGCGCTGCGGTGACAGGGATGACTATGTAAGAACAAATACGCCGCGTAGGTCTTGATAAACAATAAAGGGATCGGAAAAGTCGGAATCGTCAAAATAAATCAGTGGGTGGCATAGAAATGTCTGGTACACAAGGTGAAAGAACACTAGGTGGCGTAGGCGAGGGTTGGGAGGGTGAATGGAAGGCCAGACAATCGATAGGAGAAATAGGAGTGGGTGGTGATTCGCGTGCACAAGGGAAACCACAAAAGGGTGAACCACCGTAACACGCGTAAGCAAAACAAGCGTCGGTCATATTTTGGAGGGTTTGATAGAACAATATTATCGACATTAAAAGGGGCCGTACGATAGAACCGACAGACGGTGTACCCTGGAAGACACATGGATGAAAAGAGCCAGAAATAGATGGAAGGTACTAAGCAGTGACAACAGGATTGCGCAAACAAAGGCCGAAGCAACTGCTGGTAGAGGGATGGGGGACCAGCGATGTCATAGAAGCTGTCTATTTACCGGGCCAGTCTGGAGCAATCCTGTCCCGAAAGAGCGGAAGGAGGTGAAGACAAGGGTGGTGAGACGGGGAAGGGTGATCCAGAGTAAGAAAAAAAGACGCGCGGCAATAGATCAAAGGGGACGTCTCACAGGTACAATATAACGGAGGGACACCGCCGGGGCCACTGTTACCTCACACACTGGTGTGGTGGGGGGGGCGAACCAACTCGTCTTTTACGACGCGTGGTATAAGTAGTAAAAGGCAGCATGGGGGGGGGGCAGAAATAGTGCAAAGGGTAACGGGATTAGCTAATGTACATGATTGCGTACAGGTGGTGAATAGGTCCAGTCTACAGGATTCGGTCGAAGCAAATATCAAGATTAGGGCAATGCGTGCGAGAGAGAATTGTGCTCTGTCAAAAGGCCCCGGGGCAAGAACTGCAAAAGACGCTTGCTAAGCAATGCACCGGGGATAGTTGCCGCTAAAATATAGAGAGCACAAAACTACCAGGCCTACCAGAGAGAAGGGGAAACTCAGTGTACAGTGTCATTGTGGGGGGTGTGGCATCGGGGACTTGCGCGTAAGCAGGGGAATGGAGGAAAGGGGGGAACAGCGCGTGGATGCATGTGTGAAGGCGTGGAGCGACTGGTGTAGGGGGGTTAAAGAGAAGGCGGCCGTCCATTGGTTTCGTGTGATAGTAAAGTTGAGGTTCAGTCGCAACAAAAAGACTCTTGTCATTGTGATGTTTAGAATAACGTTGTGTTTGTGTCACAAAATAGAAGCGACAGAGAAAAAAAAGGAAAAAAAAATGAAGAAAGAGTAAAGGAAATATAGAAAAGGAGCGGTGGGAATGAAAGTAAATGGAGACCACCTTAGGAGAACAAATCCAAAGCGTGATCATCTGTTTAAGAGGGGTTTGAAAATTCTACATGAGGACAAATAGTCGACGTGTTGAATCACAAGAGGGGCCCGGAGTCGTTCCAAATGGCCATATGCTGGGGTAAAGCAGCTGAAAGAAGCCATTGTAGTGATTTTTAATAAGGCCCAATATAGTAAAACAGGAGAGATAGTTAAATGTTGTCTTAAGGGGATGAAGTCTAGTAGAAATACTAGGAATTCACGACTGAATACGGGTTGGCGGGGTAGCGATGAGAGAAGGTGTGGTGTGCCGAAAATGTCAAGTTCAGCTCGACCTGGCGGTCAGATGAGTTACATGGACTTGTGTTATGAATTCTGTTCGTTTTGTACCAATGGGTACTTTTCTTGCTAATACGTCTCTATAACAGCTCTAAATAAAATCATAGATAGGTCCAAACAAGTTGAGTGTATTCAAACCAACGATATCAACTTGTTATCAGGCGAGATCCAGGCGACAAGTAAGTGGGGAAAGTTTAGACTCGTTTGTGAAACAATGTGGATACAAACAGAAGGACATCTTACGATGGGATAAGGGACACAACAAACATTTGCGGTGGTAAAATACTCAGTGAACATTGCTGATCCTGAGGCATCAACGGATCTGGAGGCAGTGGAAACAAAGATTGGAGCAGTCTAGGAATGTTCCACCTGCACAGGAACAAGTCGACCGCTTGACAGACACATCTCGAACCTCAGGACAAGTCCGTCCCCCAACATGAAGACGTCAGGGTCCATCCCACAACAATTGGTGGACAACTGAACACCCCACAACCTCATCACACAGATGATCTCCATGCACGACAATTTCTGGACGAATTTGACACTGGTACAAAGCAAAACATGATTTTCTGTCTCACGAGGCTTCATCTCATCGTTCTCCACTAAACACAGTCGAAGAAGAACATGTGCCAACCGTGGTGGTAGAAGGGGAAGACAGTGTTCCAGCCATTCTGCTGCACACGATAGGTGAAGAATGAGGACAAGACTCGTTCAGCTTTTCATCATCTGCTGTGTAAAGTAGTACCCGGTGCCATCGAGATCAAGGTGAAAATGCTTTAATCATCTCCTCTATCTCTAATCTGAAGACAGTGTGTACATGACGATTGGCAGCCAACTTCGTCAGAGTCATCCAGAACAATCAGAGTACTCATTCACCAGCGCCTGGCTCTTCATAATACATTTGACCGTTTAGTACACTGAAAACCGTCACCCACGAAGGATGCTTACAAAATAACTCATGCGACTGTTTCTGGGACAGTCTTGCTTAAAATCACATAGTGAAGTGTAAGGTACTGAGTGTAACCACTACCATCACAACTGAAACAAGCCTTGTGCACATTGAACTGTGTTCTTCCAGCTGATGACAACATGTTGTTCTCTCAACACACTCGCATTCAGAAAAGCCAAGCACCGTGAGCTGCGCGCCTTACCAGTGTGACTGTAGCGGTCACAATACGATCAAATGTGTCGGATCATGCGACCATCCTGAACCACTCACTAACACTGCTTGAGTTGATGTGAACGTCGACTGAGGCGATTGTGAACTAGTGGACACAATCTGAAATGCCAACAAAGGCCTAGTCAACATTGATTTCTGTTTCACATAGGGTTGCACATGCTGATACGTGATTTTAAGTTCTTTTCTTGAATGCTTCCATGAAGGCAGGTGTTGCCCAATCATGATTTTTCCTTGATGGTCTGTGCTGAAAATAATACCTAGAGTAATTCTTGTTGTTATATGCAAACTGTTTCAGAACCATTAATGAAACATACTATACAGAAAAGGAACTAGATACCAGCCCATAGAATACCCTACATTCACAATAAATTTAAAATAGTTTTTTAAAAATGTTGTTTTTGCAAGTTTGTTTATACTGCTTTCTAGTTCCTTATTGAACCAAGTTCTTTGACCTATCTTCTGACATTCATAGTTTGTTAGTAAAACGATTGGAATGGAACTTTGGCGTGATGACCAGTTTGAAACATCTTGGTTATCTGAAGCCACCATCCCGTGACACCCAAACACGCACTGGGGACAGTGCTTCTGTTGCATCCCCGTCCGTCTGTCACACTCTGGCCTTCAGATTAGCACTGCAGAGAGCACTGCTGGAAAAACAAAGAGTAAATGGTTACACAGAGCTGAATTTGAACAACCCGAGCTTTCTATCGTAATTGTAGGAAGAATCCGTGCTGACCAGAAAAAGCAATAAAAGTATATTTTCAAACGCATCGATGAAAGGACCGTGAAATCTGACAGATTGCAAGACGGCTTTTAGTTAAGAATGCAGGAAAGCTCTGGTGTGAACGATCTGCAGAACATATGCGCAGGCGGGATACCGAAGGTGCTTTACATGCCAGTCCAGTTGATATTGTTTGTATGTGTAGCGTAGATGTTATTTCACGCAGGGAAGTGGTATACTGACAAGTTCGAACACGTAAAGACTTACTGCTGAACAGGGACACAAAATAACTGTTTAGTAATGCGTAATAATCTCGGAAAACGAAAAAAGCATGAACGAGCCACACATGACACCCAAGGGAATATGTGTGGGGGAGTGTGCAAGGGTGGGTGTAAACATGAGGTATTGTTGTTCCGGTTAAGTTGCGTGAAAGCCCAATATGCAACAGACAGGGATGATTCATTGGACACCCCAAATGGTCCGCAACTTGATTGAAAGACACATAAAATGGTCTGTTCAGGCCATAACCGCACTTCCAAGGTATACTCATGGCGACGATTAAAAGGACATTTGTACGAACACCCGCCTGTTTTCGCGGCAGTTGCTGGTAAGAATATGCACCAAGTATATACCACAGCGTTGAAACGGAGCAAGGACTACATGGACCGTTTGTCACGCTGACGTGGTAATTAGCAGTAAAGTTCAGAGGATGATCGAAAGTCACAACGCCGACACTACGCACATTGTTTTCTGGGTGGGGGGTGAAGGGCAAAACCCATTGATTTGAAACATTCGATTGTTTTTACTCTGTACAAATACACTTTCAATTCTGTGCTACAATGTTTCCATGGAGAGGGTAGAGGCTATAACCTGGGCAAGATTACCAATATGATATGAGTGGTCAGCAATTCAGTTGCCTTAGGGTCTGGCTTTCGGGTATGGTATACAAAACCATGCGAGAAACTAGCCACGGATACAGCACCATCATGGCCACACCAGCACGCACACAGCGCCGACCCACAAAAAGACGGGCCACCCAACCCCACCAGCACACACAAGAAAGGAACGGTGGCCCACTAGGACACACTTCACGCGCACCAGTAATAGAATAAGCACGAATCACGGCACGGGGAGCTACCACGGCCACCCGCACACACACCACACCGCGCAGCACCCACGACCACACACACACACCTCCACGAAAAATTATACTTGAAAGGGCATGTGCCGACAACGACGGTTTAAAGCATGTTTTTAAAGTGAATACCTTTGCAAACAACAACGACAAGAAAACCGAAAAATAAATTGTAGAAATATTTGCCGTTGTGTGGCCATGGCAACGAATTGATAACATTTGTCGCATCGCTAGACAATGGCTTATCCCCCTAGAAATGTTTATTTTTTTTTCCTTTGTACATGCGTATTTAGTTCAAAGTACAACGAACTCGCATGTGCAGGCTAAGCAATACTCAGCACTAGGGCTGGGGGCAGGACATAAATGAAAATATACTGGCTAGAAAAATGAAAGCCATCGACACAGCAACACTATCTTTTTATTGTTTGCGCATGCTCAAGAGTGTTGAATAATGTTCATTTCTGTCAGGAGCAGAGCTCTGGCTACGGACTGTCGGTACTAGTATCGCATGACGACGCTTCAGTACCATATCGGTTAAGTTTCGAGACCACGCACGCCACATCCAGCGTATCGATTTAAAAACGTGATGGTAAGTGAATATCATGACAAAGATTAGAAATTTAAGAATCGAGGGCTCACGGCTATGACTTCGGCATACTGTCTGACGACTGGGCATAGCCAGCGCCATGCGTTCAGATCTTGGTTTCGCGCCATCATCCGGTACACCTCCTAAACCTTGGCCCTTTGGCTATGATCATTTTTGGCTATGTTGGTGAGTGTGTAATGCACATTGTGTGGTGTGTAGTATGATATGTAAGGCACTAGTGAATGCACAGAGTCCATGATGTAATTACGCAGTGTATCATCGGTTTCTGTGTGTGTGTGGTGGCGCGGGCGCGCACGCAGCAGCCGGTAACAGCGGCGTGTGTGTCGCTATGTGTGATGTGTGTTTGTGTGGTGGTGGTGTGTGTGATGTCGTGTATAGTGTGCTTGTGTGTGTAGATGTAGGCCATGCGATGTGTTGTGATCTGTGGGTCTTGTTGTGAGGCCATGCTCCAAGGCATGCATGTACGGCGCGAGCGTGTCGCACAGAATCTATAGGTGTAATATGTCAATGGATTGTTGCCTGTTATAAGTATAGGGGTGCACAGGCATGTGGTATGTGTGGAATGTGTGTGTGTGTGTGTTGTGTGTCGGTGGTGGTGTGGTGTGTGATGCGGGTGTGGTAGTGTGGTGTTGGTGTGTTGTTGTGTGTGTGTGTGGTGTGGGTGATGGTGTCATTGTGGTATAAAACGGGGGCGAACGTATTCATGTGTGTGCGCAATGAGTGCCTGGCGCGCGGCACGTGATAGGTGTGTGTAAGGATTGTCGGTAGCACTACACTCGTGGTGTTAAATCTGACGAGTAAATGGTTTCAAGTCAGCATTCAGTATCAGTATGGTTGTCGGGTACGTGTTGGTGTGTGTGTATGCATGTTGGTTTGTGTGTAGGTGTGTGTGTGTGTCGTTGTGTGTTGGTGGTAGCGTGGTCGATATTGTGAAGGTGGGTGTGTGTGTGTGTGGGTGGTTGTGTGTGTGTGACTGTGAGCGCGCAGCGCTCACCAGCGCGCGCAGTGCGTGCGTGAACGTGTGAGGAGTGACTTGTCTGTATGTAGCTTTGAATACATTGGTGGGAGCAACGAATTGTCCATGAAGGATGCAGATATAGTTACTACAGCATGGCCAGTGGGTGAGCAAGAGTAGCTGAGTGGAAACAAATGTTCAGAAGATTAGATAGTTACTATATATTGCGCAGTTACAACAATACCACCACTGCAATTACTAACCGCAGCAAAACAACAGCAGGCAGCGAAGGCGAGCGGCTAGGCAGCAGCAACAACAACAACATAAGCAGAGTCAGCAGATCACTAGTCACATCCACACAGTCAGCCACAGCAATCACCGACAGCACACACACACACACACATCCACATCAGAGTCAATGCATCACATACATGCACAACCTGACGGTCTAATTTGGAATCTTCTACCAAGACACACTTGCAATCGCTTTCATTCATGCATAGCTTTTCAGTGCGCACCGTGTACAGGAAAAAAACAGAACAACAAAAAACACCGGAGGGCCTGAGAGCTCTTCACAGTCATATCGTCAGATCTGGACAGTGTGTTCACTTATATCATTTGTATCTACCATTGGTAAAGTGCCTGTGCCAACAAGTAAGTGTGTCCTCCGTGTACAGATCTTCGCATGTGTTGGTAAAAAATAAAGGCTTATTCCAATGGTATTTGGTTGATTGGCGATGTTCCTTGCTCTACCGTCTTATAGTGGCTCTGGATGGTTTAGGCTCCGCGCCCTCCTGCCAATCATTTATGCTGAGTCTCCTTGATAAGATGCTCTGATGCGTATGGTGGCTCTGCTCTTGGTTGTATAGTTGATTCTTTCTTTAGATTCCTGCCTGCACATCATCCGGAAACAAGGCCGTAAGGTAGTTCTTGTCAATTTGCCTTGCCTGTCCTAGGTGTATCTGGTTGCTCGTCTTCCCTGGGTCTCTCTAGCAATGGGAAGCTAGTAGGTCTATTTATTTTATAGTCCAAGGCAGGTCCCTTCCGCCATGTCCACTTTCTACTTTTTTTGAAGCAGGTTCAAGTGAATCTAGTTAGTAATCTTGGCTAATGTGTGTATTACGGAGCCCATCTAGTTTTTCGAGAATGCGTGCATCACGTCTCAACTGCCTGCGCATTCCAACATCTACATAGGCGAAGAGGCCAGATAATGGAAAAACAGTAAACGGAATAAAAACACAGCCATCAACCCACAACGATCACGACACCACACAAACAGTGGCAAATGCTAATAAACACACGTCCATTGTAGACTTGAAGCAACACAGTTAAACTGTGATGTGAAGGATCCGCGATTTTAAATCTTCCTGAAGAGTGGTTCAGCCAGAATCTTCATCACGCCGGGGTATCCCCAGCCGTGACTGGGGGGTGATGGAGGCTGTTCGCGGGTGGTACAACGTAGATTTTAGAAACACCCCCCATTCTGAGGGTTTTCCACCTGCGTCTGAATTTCTGCTTGGGTTTGCTGTTCCAGGCCATTCGTTTGCGAGCTATATGTCTGCGCGACCGAACTGAAAAGAGCGATGAGGACAGTTTAGAAGTACATGGTGCCAAAGGGAGTCTTGGATGACTTTTCCCATTGCTGAAGTTCGTTTCTTTGAGGTCTTAATACTGGAACACAGCGTTTGTAGTTTGTTCTCGATACGAGTGCCATAATTTGGTCCTTCCTTGACTGTCGCATGAATGTGTTTTGGATAGAATTTTCTAAGTGCGCGTAATGATATGCTTTTACACTTTTCTAGCTTGTGTCATGAACCTGCACTTGATGAAAAGGTCAAGCAGGCGTGTTCACATGGAGTTTCTTCAATTAAAAATGTAGCCCTTCTAATTCTCGCAAGATCATTTGCTTTGTCTCCATTTTATAAGGCTTGAGAAATCAAGAAGATAGGCTCTTGAACAGTGTTAAGATCCGCCATCCTATAACTATTAGGCACACTGGGCATTGACTTGCTATGTAGGGGCATAGTGAAAGTGGATGCGTTGTCCGATACCTTTACTGCCATCGCTATATCATGGCTAGACTAGCGTGACTTTTTATATTTAACAACAATAATCTCTTCAACTATGTTTGTCGAATTATGAGGCTAAAACATGAAGAATTTGCGATGCCACCTAACGAAATAAGAGGAATAAAGTGAAAACAGTAGAACACACGACGGATCGGTTGGGACCCTCTTTTACGTCTTCTTCGATCACACAAGTCAAACAACTTTGCAGGAAATGAAAACGAAGAACGAAACAAGCACTTATCTCTCGAACTGAACTAATTGTCACGCATTCTGTAAAAGCCCATACCATATAGGCTGTCAGTTGATATAATTTTGTATTTTCTTGAAAGGAAACTGGCGAGATTTATTTTCCTGATATCTTGTAAATGCGATGTATGAGATCAATTCATTTCTAAACTTTTGTAGGGTTGATGGACGGTCCATTTCTTGACGCAAGTTTGATGACAATGAAAATTATTCACTGCTGTTGAACTGCTTTGTGTTCCTTCTTGGCTTCTTCGATGTTTTGTTATATTTCGATCATCATCGACTACTGTCAGTACTGCTCGAGCAATCTCGTTTCTATTGCGGTCAGCAAAGCCTTTAGTGTAAACACTGTATATAACAGGAGAGAGAGAATTTTGAGCTAAGTCTGCAAGGAGGGATGGTGGTTCATGGAGGCTAAGACATTCCCGGGCGCTCGTGCAAGATCGGAGGATGATGATTCGGCTACCTGAAGTGCGTACAAGCACGAATATGTACCAGTGTAGTGAAGCTGGCACCTTCTGCTGAGAGTAAGAAAAATCTCCACTTTGTCTATTGAGTGGGGTGTAGTTCAAAAGGATTCCGACAAAAGATAAAAGTAAGTTCGGTCTTACCTGGAAGAAAAAAGCTGAAGTTTCATGGTAAGTTACAATTGAGATTTTTTTGTGTTTGGCGAAACCTGCATTAGACCTGCAGTTTCCTCGATGGTATCCCATTTTGTTATAGTTTGTGTTTAACGAATTGAAGCCGCTAAATGTACTGGAGGTAGGCCCTCGAAGTCATTTCAAAATAACCGTGAAGGTAAGGTTTATCGTCCTCCTACTGAACTCCTTCGTCGAAATACCTATACTCCGAAGTTTCCCATCATGTTTTTGTTGGTGTGTATTGAGTGTTTCAAGTTTGGTTGTCTCAGGAAGACTGCGACTCAAATTCTAAAAAGTGTTGCGCGGCGGTCATTGGGTCAGAACAGTATGCTGCATATGATGTCAGCAAGGAACAACACAGGAGCGAACTAATTTCAGGTAGTATGAGGCAGGCAAGGGGGGGTGGTCGCAGGGTGCGTTATTGATTGGACAACTTCTTATGGCAGCACGGAGCCTGTGGCAGTCTTCTGCCCTGGCCGCTCTGGGGCTACATGGTTTGACCGCCCAGCTGCGGGGATGAATTTGTTTTTACCCCAAGTGTTACATCCCGGCCGTATGCATGACAGATGTCACGCTGGCTCTTGTACTTTAAGGTAATAACTAAGAAGTAGTTTTAAGGCCTCGTGTTGTTGTGAAACATGCCTTAATTCCAATTTCTCAGAGTGTGCTCCTGGGCGATGTGGTTAATGAGGATGCGGCACAAGGGACACCAGGTCCTACATGTCGGATAACGTGGTGATTTGGAAGGGATCAGCTAAGGTCCTTGTTCAAACGAGACACTACATGTGATACACCGGTCCTCTACTAAAGGACTTCGGAACTGCAGAGAGGCGAGATACACGAATCCCCCTCTGATTTGGTGAGTGATTGAACTCACCCATCAGACTACAAAGCAAAGTGGAGATGGCTGGGCCCTCTGACGCGAAGGAGACTACTGAAAGGCACGCTCTAGGGCTGATCATGCACTACACCGGGTACGGGTAAGATCGCTCGTCATCGGCAGGTTTAGCCCAAGAGAAGCCAGCAGACGGCTATTGCAACTCTGTTCAGTAACAGTGTTGGGCGACAGCGTCTCTCTTAACACAAGACGCCTTTCAATTCGCACTAATCACACTTTTGGTTTCCGTGCCGTCTGCTGATAAGACC
>JADBJO010023257.1:0-10000 GCA_016801955.1 Conus betulinus
TTTGTCATGAGTTAGATTTTTATTTGCCGAACAGAGTACTCTGTTGACACTTGCGATAGTTGACACTACTTGCGATAGTTGATCGTGTCCCAAACGTGAAGAAAAAGAGTCGGTGGACCGGTTTTAGGATTATCTACATAGTAGAAGCGGTTTAGGTGGTATCGCATTTAAAAAAAAAAAAAGTGAATCAAATTTGTTTATGGACTAGGAGACGGTTTCAGTTTCATCAGGTGTCACTGCGTGCGCGGACATACGTCCATATGCGCTGCACCAACACCCGCTAAGTTTTGAGACCACAGTACGCATGTTTTAAAGCTGAACGGGATAATGAATTAATTATGACTAAGAGATTGGGAGAATTTAAGAAAGAGGGTCTCGTCGTCATGACTTTGCAGATAGATGACCTATGCATTAGCCCAGCGTGCTGGCCAGACCTTGAGTACCTACCTAACACTGGTTGTGCCATTATTATCATAAGTACATGTGTGTGGTGAGTGTACACATGCGTGTGTGCATGGGTGTGTGGGCAACGGGCCCATTGTGTGTGTGTGAATAGGAAGCAATTACGATAAATATACCGATTATTGCGGATTTTAGAAACTTGTGTAGCGCGCAGGCAAGAGATATATGATTTTATGCATTGCTTTTTGATGTTGTATATTTAATCTCATTTATATGTCCACGGGTACTGAGAACGGAAAAATGAGTGTGCTGCAACGCTGCCTGCCAAATAGATTAACTAATTGATAATGATGTCAGTGTTCTTTTATGGTGGAGGTTTGAAATGCCAGAATTGCTAAAAACACAACACCGAATTATTAATAATTGAGCGAAAAATTCTTTCATTCCATGCGAGGAAAAGTCGTCGCATACATTTGATTCAAAACGCAGAAGAGAAGATGCAGAGACGAGACGATATCAGTGGCAGACCCTGCAGGCCTTTCGCTCGGAATGGGCCAGGGGATGGGGGACTGAGAGCGTGTCTGGCACTCCTTCAACCAACCGGTACCCCCTCCTCCGCTCACTCCTCTGAAGCGCACCTGTTTTGAAGTTTTCGTGGGTGGAGGTGTTTTCTTTGTCTTGATTAGGCGCACATGGTGACATGAACTTCTCAGGGTGAATGTGTTCCTTCATTTTCATTCATCGCACATGACATAGCGTCTTAGGTTGAATCTGTTCCTTCGTCTTGATTCAACACTCGTGACACAGCGTCATTAAGTTGAATCTGTTCCTTCGTCTTGATTCAAAAACACACACGTGACATAGCGTCTTAGGGTGAATCTGTTCCTTCGTCTTGATTCAACACACACGTGACACAGCGTCTTAGGTTTGAATCTGTTCCTTCGTCTTGATTCAAAACACACACGTGACACAGCGTCTTAGGTTGAATCTGTTCCTTCGTCTTGATTCAACACACACGTGACACAGCGTCTTAGGTTGAATCTGTTCCTCGTCTTGATTCAACACCACACGTGACACAGCGTCTTAGGGTGAATCTGTTCCTTCGTCTTGATTCAACAACACACGTGACACAGCGTCTTAGGTTGAATCTGTTCCTTCGTCTGTGATTCAACCCACACACGTGACACAGCGTCTTAGGGTGAATCTGTTCCTTCGTCTTGATTCAACCACACACGTGACACAGCGTCTTAGGGTGAATCTGTTCCTTCGTTCTTGATTCAACACACACGTGACACACAGCGTCTTAGGTTGAATCTGTTCCTTCGTCTCTGATTCAACACACACGTGACACAGCGTGTCTTAGGGGGTGAATCTGTTCCTTCGTCTTGATTCAACACACACACGTGACACAAGCGTCTTAGGGTGAATCTGTTCCTTCGTCTTGATTCAACACACACGTGACACAGCGTCTTAGGTTGAATCTGTTCCTTCGTCTTGTTTTTTTCTTGATTCAACACACACGTGACACAGCGTCTTAGGGTGAATCTGTTCCTTATCCTTCGTCTTGATTCAACACACACGTGACACAGCGCCTTAGGGTGAATCTGTTCCTTCGTCTTGATTCAACACACACGTGACACAGCGTCTTAGGTTGAATCTGTTCCTTCGTCTTGATTCAACACACACACGTGACACAGCGTCTTAGGTTGAATCTGTTCCTTCGTCTTTGATTCAACACACACGTGACACAGCGTCCTAGGGTGAATCTGTTCCTTCGTCTTGATTCAACACACACGTGACATAGCGTCTTAGGGTGAATCTGTTCCTTTCGTCTTGATTCAACACACACTGACACAGCGTCTTAGGGTGAATCTGTTCCTTCAGTCTTGAACACGTCTTGGGTCTTAGGTTGAATCTGTTCCTTCGTCTGAACATTGAATCATTTAGTCGTCCTTGTGAATTGATTCAAACACACGTGACATACACTTAGGTTGAATCTGGTTCCATCATCTTGATTCAACACACACGTGACATAGCGCCTTAGGGTGAATCTGTTCCTTCGTCTTGATTGATTCAACACGTGACACGTGTGCTTAGGTGAATCTGTTCCTTCGTCTTGATTCAACACACACGTGACACTATGCCTTAGGGTGAATCTGTTCCTTCATCTTGATTCAACACACACGTGACATTATGTCTTAGGTTGAATCTGTTCCTTTGTCTTGATTCAACACACACTGACATAATGCCTTACACCGGGTGAATCTGTTCTGTTCCTTCGTCTTGATTCAACACACACACGTGACATTATGACATAGGTGAAACGCTTTCGTCTTGCTGACACACTGTTTCTTCGCCTTTGATTCTGTTTCATTCGTCTTGATTCAACACACACGTGGACAGGTGTGTCTTAGGGTGAATCTGTTATCTCTTGATTCAACACGACACGTGACACTAAGTCTCTTTCGGTGAATCTGTTTTCTTCGCCTTGATTCAACAACACACGCATGACATTAGGGAGTGTTAAGATGAATGTGTTTGACCTTCTGTTTGGTTTCAACACATGTGTGACATGAAGTTTTAGGTGAAACATGACACAGTCTGTCTATTGTAACGGGTCTTCGCCTTGATTCACAGTCTTAATATGAGAGAAAAAAAAATCAAGGTTTAACACCTGTTGACAAGGAAACAGGAGGAGGAGGCCTATTGGAGGAGGGAGGAATATGAGAGAAGAAAAAATCAAGAAGAAAGAAGAAGAAGAAAGAAGAAGGAGAAGAGAAGAAGAAGAGAAGAATGAAATGAATGAATGAATGAATGAATGAATCTTTATTGGGGTGAGAATTAGGCTCATTGAAGGCCTTTTTACAATTCTGCCCAACAACAACTACAAATTGAAAAAAAAAAAAAGTAAGGTAACATCAAACTTACAAAATAACATCAATATAACGATTTCATGCTTAAAATCTCTCTCTCTCTCTCTCTCTCTCTCTCTCCCCAGCCCTCTCCTAGCCTTCCCCCCCCCCCCCCCCTTCTCACTCTCAGACAGTCCAATCGAGAGAAGGCTACTTTACACACGCGTGGGTGTAATTTCCTAGAGACCTCATACACACACACACACCACACACACACACACAAGCACCCACCCACCCACCCACACACACACACACACACACACATCTTAATCAACTGCATCGTTTATCTGCAGTGCACTTTTTTTGTCTCTGGTAAGTATGTACGGTCAGGCTAATGTCTACGCATAGGTCAGTCATGAGTATCAAAAAGAAGTAACTTTACTTCATTTTTGAAAGCTGATAATTGGGGAATATATTTCTGTATTTTGCGGGAAAGTGTGTTCCATTCTTTACAGCCACAGAAGGAGAAAACTTGTTTTGAATAAATCTAAATTAGCTTTAGGAATAAGGAATCTGAGCGAATCATGATGGTGATGTAAATGTACTATTGATTTTTAAATATCTGGGTATGCGTCATGAACAATTTTGTGCATAAGGATCAGAGTGTTGAATGTTATACATGAGTGAAGAGAGGTAGTATTTTATTGTACCTAAATAAATCACGCGTAGAAGGATCGGATTGTTTCTGATAGCTGATCATCTTAATGGCTGGCTTTTTTGCAATGAACAAAGTGGTTTTTAAAGTAGATGGCGCCACATTTACCCCAGATAATAGAGCAGTAGTCTAATCGAGCCTGAACAAAAGCAAAATAGTACATTTTTCGTGAATGTTCGTTTGAGAAAGTGTTTTATCTGTGACAACTGGAACACACAACACGAGACTTGTTTGATTAGGTTATGGATCTGATCGTGCCAGGAAAGATTTTCATCGATGACGATGCCTAATAATTTGTGCTTTGTAACTTGTTTTATTGTTTTATCTTTGTACATTATTTTTAATTTTGCTTCTTTTATGACTTGTCTTTTTTGACGTGCACATATTAAGATAGACTCGGTTTTATGAGGATGAACAAGCATGTCATTTGAATCACACCAGTATTCCACTGATTTCATGCTTGCATTTAAATGATAATTAATTTCATCGATGCTATGACTAGAGTATTGTAAAGATGTATCGTCAGCGAACAAATCACACACTGCATTTTGAATTGATAAAGGCAGATCATTTATGTAGAGCGAGAACAACAGGGGAGCTAAGATTGATCCCTGTGGCACGCCTCTCGGCAACTGTCTTTTAGAAGAAATAACACCTCGTGAAAAAACGGATTGCGTACGGTTTGACAAATAAGATCTGAAAAATGATCTATATTGTTGTCAACGCCGTAAACATTAAGGTTTTTTTTTTTTTTTTTTTAGCAATATATTGTGTGATTGATAAAATCTAAATCAAAGCCTTTGTTAAATCAATAAACACACTACACCAACTGCTTTTCCTGTTGTTGATATCTTTTAGCCGCAAATTTGTGATCCGACACAAAGCCGTTTCACATGAATGTAGTTTCCTAAATCCTGACTGATTGATATACAACAGTTTTATTTCTCAATAAAAGATGATAGATGGTGATGAATATGACGTTCTAGTGGCTTTGAGACAGACGATAGCAGCGAAATTGTGGTGTAGTTATTTGGATCATCTAAATTCCCTTTTTTGTGCAGAGGGATAATTTTTGCATGTGTTAAATGCTTCTGGAAAGTATTGTTTAGATAAACATATTAAAGAGGTATGTAAGAGAATCTACAATATATGGTACAGATAGTTTTAATATCTTGGGACTGATTCCATCAAAGCTGTAAAAACTTTTATTTTTCAAGGTTGATAAATATAAAAAACACTTCATTAACAGATAATAAGGGGATCGAAAACTTTGCGTGTATATTTTTTGCATCACAAAATTTCTGTAAATTCGCAGTATCAAAAATGCTAGTTTTATCTTTCCTTATGTTTAGCTTGTTACCAATATTCGCAAAATGATCATTTAGTGTTTTACTGGAATAAAACATTCCTGTCTTGATGAACATAGTCCTGTAAGTTTATTGATAGCTTTCCAAATAGAGGCTCTGTTGTTTTTGTTTTGGACCAATTTTCTGAAAGAATCACATTTAGATTTTCTAATCATGTACTTCACAATGTTGCGTTTTTCTCTTATACTCTTTATCAGAGCCTGCACTTTTTAAATTGTCCCTCTCGTCCGTGCATTCAGAATATCCTGAGTGAGTCAGACAGGCAGGCAGGATATCTGATTTGACTCGCCTCTGGATCAATGGGATGTGTTTGTCGACAATTCAGAAAGGTTCTCGTCCAAAAGGCAAGGGCATCATCTGGATCGGTGTAGCTATAGATGTTTGCAAAAGGCGAGGAAATGAGATCAGATTGAAAAGCGTGTAAGTTGAAGTTTTTGAAAAAGAACGAAATGTGATCACCAAATGACTTGCTTTTGGAACTTTAAAAACCCCTTTTTGTTTCAAGTTACGCAAACAGCATTTGTGGTCACTTGCACCAGTAGGCGGTACACATATTTATGTAAGTGCAGCAATGTTCGACGAATATATGTGGTTTATAAGGGTATTAGATTTTGAAGTAACTATAGTTGGTAACGAAATGCACTGATGAAGATGATATGAATTAGCAATGTTGGACCATTGGGAACAAGACTGAAATAGATCTATATTGAAATCTCCCAATAATAGTATTTCTGTTTTCTAAAGCCATACTGTGTCCATCATCTCACAAAAATCGTTATACCAGCTGGATTTACTTTTAGGATGTCTGTATACAAATCCGACAAGAATTGATGCTAATGTCTTACTTTTTGACTGAATTTTCAAGCCACGTTATTTCAATATTTTTGTGACAGAGATCATTACGAATTTTGAATGGGATATCTTTTTGGACGTAGACAACAATACCTGTTTCAAGAATATTTTCAGGATTTCTCTGGGCTATTGAATAACCAGGAATGGATATTGAATTGTCACCAACGTGGCTGTTTGTCCATGCCTCAGAAAATCCCAAGACATGGAAAGGTTTATGATTATTATGAATGATTTTTGATACATCAGTCATTTTGTTAATGAGATGACAATATTTAGGTGACCTATGTGCAGCGTCATTGACGGGCCAATCTGATACATTCACATTGGTTGACATTGGTGAAAGGAGGGAAGCAGCGCTACCTGGAGATATACAGAATTACCACGTGAAATAGAAAGGATACGGAAACGATCAGTTCAGAATAGTTATAGTCCACTAAGTGCATTGGTCATCTCATGGCTCACAATAGATATTCAAATTGTAGGGAAGTCCTAATGATTGCTAATGAGTGGAATAGCATGCAATCCGAACCACTACTAAATAAGAGAATTAATTTGGGGTGGGGCTTCAGAGGGGGAAAAACAGTCTGCTGAGTAAGGGAGAGGCAGGCTGAAGAAGGGAGTTGAATGTCCGGGAAATAGGTCAGCATTCATATTTTGGTGACCAAGATTTGAATCACAGAACTGATTTACTTGGTCTAAATTGTGACTGTCATTTCTTCTGTTTGATGATCGCGAGTAGATGTCGTAGCGCCGCCCCACACGGTGAGGGGAAGGCTGTTGAAACACACGGTGAGCGGCGGCTACATGGTTGTCATGGTGAACGGCAGCTGGACGGTATTCATGTCGAGGGGCGCCTGCAGGGTAGTCATGGTGAGCGGCGCCTGCACGGTAGTAACGGTGAGCGGCACGGTGAGCAGCGCTTGCAGGGTAATCACGGTGAGCGGCTGCTGCACGGTAGTTACAGTGAGCGGTGGCTGCAGGGTAGTTACGAGGAGTGGCTGCTGCACGGTAGTTATGGTGAGCGGCGGCTGCAGGGTGGTTATGACGATTGGAGGCTGCAGGGTATTCAGGATGAGGGGCGGATGCATGATAGTGAGAATGATGGGCGAATGCATGATAGTCAGGATGAAGAGCAGATGCATAGTAATCACGATGAAATGTGGATGCAGGATGATCAGGGTGAGGGGCGTTTAGTGGAAGGTCATGACAGGGTACGGTTGATGGGATTTCACTGTAAGACATGGTTTGTGGGAATGAACGATGATGGAAGGATGGTAAACAGACAGAGTTCGAATGACGATACGCTCCATTGTGTTGACTGGAAAGGTGAAAAAAAGTTTTGTTGGGACTGTCATTCTGAACATTTCTGTGATTTCTGAATGCTGATGACTTTCCAGAGCTTGCTGTGCTTTGAGAACGAGAGCTGTCTAACGAATGTTTTATATCAGCAGCTGTTCTGAGGTCCAGAACCAACTGTGCAGTTCCAGCTTTGTTTAAGTGAATATGGTCATGATAGAGGTTCCGTTTTGAGGGGTGTCTGAATGATGGGAGATGATCAATGAAGAGGGTTTCACGGCGTTTGTACACAGCAGACAGATTTTTGTTAGAAGGAAGAATTGTGTTGTTGAGGTTATGATCATCGATCGCAGGAACTATGGAACTCATGTGTATACATGCTTCAGGTAAAGCACGTCAAACACTGGACATAAGAGTGTCCCATGTATCTTCTGTAACAGCCCCTGACGGACAATCGTTCACACCCACATGAATGGTTACATGGTGAATTTTTTTGTTTTCTTTTAACGTATCAAGCCAGTGCAAAAGATCAGAAATTGTCATCCCAGGTACACAGATTTTATTCAGAAAGTTACCTGTGGTTGTCATTAGTCTGGGGTTTATGTATCTGATCAGCGAGTCCCCAATCAGCATGCTTGTTGCCTTGTCCAGGACTGAGAGGGTTGACAAAATGTCAGAAGGTGAACGTTCAGTACTGACGGCTTTATGAGGTGATCCAGAGAGACTAAGGTCCATATCATCAGTGTCAGTTTGATTTTTTTTTTTTTGTTTGTTCTTTACCATTTGGAAACGGGATTTATTGGGAGAAGCAGTTTCTTCAATCTTTTTGTCAATGCAGAAACGATTTGAAACAGGAATAGAAATCTCCTCAACAGTATCTTGGAGTGGAATGTTAGTCTGTGTGGAAACTGAAGATGTGGGAGTGTGCTGGTTTTTCAAAGTGTTGAGTTCAAACTGTACAGTGGTCAGTAGTGTTTTCATTGATTTATTTTCATTGTAAAGAATTGATATGTTCCTTTCTAGGACAGAGATCTGTTGTTGCAAAAGCATGAAGTTAGCATTTGTAAGTCCAGTAGTATTTGCCTCCAAAGGCAAGGAAGAACAGGGATTAGAAGACTCTAGGAGCACTACCTCACAGGTCGAGATATTGTTTTTTGGGAGGACAGAGGCAATGGTGTAGAAAATGGTGTGATACTATTACTTGGGACAGTGGATGACAATGGTGTGGTCAATGGTGTGGAAGACTATGGTGTGGTCAATGGTGTGGAAGACAATGGTGGGGTCAATGGTGTGGATGACAATGGTGTGGTCAATGGTGTGGATGCCAATGGTGTGGTCAATGGTGTGGATGCCAATGGTGTGGTCAGTGGTGGATGACAATGGTGTGGTCAGTGGTGTGGATGACAATGGTGTGGATGCCAATGGTGTGGTCAGTGGTGTGGATGACAATGGTGTGGTCAATGGTGTGGATGAGATTGGTGTGGTTAATGGTGGGGACACAGTGGTGTGGTTAATGGTGGGGACAATGGTGTGGACAATGGTGTGGATGACAATGGAATGGAGGACAATGATGAGGAGGACAATGGAATGGAGGACAATGAGGAGGATGACAATGGAATGGAGGACAATGAGGAGGGAGGACAATGGAATGGAGGACAAAGATGAGGACAATGGAATGGAGGACAATGGAATGGAGGACAATGATGAGGAGGACAATGGAATGGAGGACAAAGATGAGGAGGACAAGGAATGGAGGACAACGGAATGGAGGACGATGAGGAGGACAATGGAATGGAGGACAACGGAATGGAGGACAATGGTGTTGACAAGGGTGTGGGAGACAAAGGTGTGGATAAGGGTGTGGAGGACGAGACCGTGGGGAATGTAATCTCTAAGATCTGAGCAGGGAGAGGCACAGATTTGATGGCCTTGATAGAGGCCTCTCGACCCGCGTGCTGATCGTAGAGGGCCTCAACTAGCTCTTTCAGGATCCTGAATTCTTCCCTTATCCACTGCATACAACTTTTCCCTAGTATCAGAACTTTGAATGTGGAATAGTACACAGTTATTTTCAGTTTTTGTTCATTTTTGAAAAAAATGGTCACTTTTGTGAGCGCAAGCACCTCACTGTCCGGAAGGCAAATAGGATCTGAGGAGTGGATTTCATCATCAAGTTTTAAATGCAAATCATTTTTCCCACCTTTGTCTGGTCTGGTTGCCAGATAACATTGAAACCTGGGATGTCTTGGACCTGTCCGTAGTAGCGAAGGTGTAAGGTCCTCCGCCACAGACCCAGGCATCCCCCGTCTAGACGTAAAAGTTACTTGCCGGGTTGGATCGAGCGTTTTATTTATCCTATGTACCGGCGATGGTCCCTTTACAATGCACCTTTTTGAAGACTTAGTCATAGTTAAAAGAAAGAAAATAGAACAGTTGAATGCTAGCTAAAACCTAAGAAAATGACGCAACGTTGTCTGTGTTATTACGTCAGATGCGCACTATCGAAAGTACGTCAT
>JADBJO010023257.1:15000-26796 GCA_016801955.1 Conus betulinus
GATAGACAAACAGACAGACAGACAGACAGACAGACACACACACACACACACACACACACACACACACACACACACGCACACACACACACACGCACACACACGTTTTCTGTCTTTCTGTATGTATGTAAATGGATGTGTGTTATTTTGGATCCCGTAAAATACGCGTGTGTCAGTATACACCATGCAGTATATAATTATGTGATTGTGTGCGCTATGTTCGTGACTGTGTTTTATATGTAGTTGTGCACAGTAAGTGGTGGTGTTAAACAGGTTTGTAGCCATTGATGATAGATAGGTGGTTGTGTATGAAGTATGTTTGTAACTGTGCTGCGATGTGCATGTTGCGGTCATATGTACATATGCGTCTTAGTTCAGTAAGTTCGTGTCTGTGGACAATAACAAATGTACCTCTGCACAATGCACAATACACATGTGGCTCCATAAAATATGCACGTGACTGTGTACATTGTATATCTGGCTGTTTACTATACACATGTGGCCGTGTCAAAATGTGTACATTTGTAGTGATGTATATTGTGTTTGTGGCTGTGTACAGTACATTTATGACTGTGTACACCTCTGTACGCCTACCTGTGTATGGTATGTTTGTTGTTGTGTGCAATAAGTATATCAATTTGCGATGCAAAAATGTTACAACACACACGGGTGCCTCTCTGTACGACGTGTACATGACTTTATACAATGCGGATGTCGTTCTGTATGAGACTATTGACACTGTATAACCACGTGGACGCCGTGGTTTTTGTTTTTCCTTCTTTTTTTGTGTGTGTGTGTATGATAGGGATGTAGCTATATACGATATGGATGCCATTTTGTACAATACGGATATGACTCAGTATTCAAGGCGGATAAGGTTCTGCACAAGACAGACGTCGGTTTGTACAATACAGATGCTGTTCTGTACAGTTACGCTGTACAATACGAATGCCATTCTCTACAGTTCGCGTGCGCGCGCGCGCATGCGTGTGTGTGTCTGTCTTGTAAGGGCGTGTATGTATGTGTGCGTATGAATGTGTACACACACACACACACACACACACACACACACCACACACACACACACACACACACACACACACACACACACGTACACACACACACACACACACACACACACACACACACACACACACACACACACGCATTGTGTGTGTGTGTGTGTGTGTGTGTGTGTGTGTGTGTGCTGCGCGCGCGCGCGCGCGCGCGTGTGTGTGTGTGTGTGTGTGCATATGAAGGTGTGTGTGTGTATGTGTGTGCGTGCGCGCGCGCTTGTGTGTACGTGTGTGTTAATCATTCATCATGACTATATTGCGCGTCTGCCCTTTCTTTGATATCAGGTATGATATTCCTAATTGTGGGCTCTCTTTCCCGATTAGTATGCTACCGTCAGAAATGTCATCCTTGATTATTTTCCTGTATGCATGGCATGTACGCTTATTCTTCGTAGATGAATGTCGCCTATACTCATTCACTCTGGGCGATAGAGACATCGCTTAAAGCGGACCTGTGACAACGGGGGAGAAGGAAGTCACAGATGAAAATCGCGTCGGGATAAAACGCACGCAGGTGGAATGTCGCTGTCCCAGATTCGAGTTTTTTGCGTCTCTCGAATCAGACCTTTCTGCTGAGTGAGAATACCGATCATTTTCTGTACCAATCAGAGGACGGTTACTATTCATAGTCTGATGGAAACGCAGTATAAGGGCTACATAATTGGGCGGGATTTCCTTCTTGATTTCTCGGTTTTACTGTCGATATTTGTAATGTAAAGCATCCCAAAAGGAATGGATACTACATGGAAAGAAACTAATCTGGAGGAGAGAGAGAGAGAGAGAGAGAGAGAGAGAGAGAGAGAGAGAGAGAGAGAGAGAGGTCTGTGTAATCTTTGTACCTCATTTTTGTCTCTTAACATGTGTTGGGGTTTACGCGCATTGCCGAATGTTGTAATCTCTGTCATGATTGGTACACTTTCATCTTCTTGTGTTCTTCCTTGATTTTTGTTTCTCTTCTTCTTCTTCTTCTTCTTCTTCTTCTTCTTCTTCTTCTTCTCTTCTTCTTCTTTCTTCTTCTTCTTCTTCTTCTTCTTCTTTCCTCAGCTTCTTCGTCTTGTTCTTCTCCTTTTCCTTCATTTCTCGTTCTTCTTTTTCTTCTTGTTCTTGTCCTTCTTTTTTATTCTTTTATTCTTTTGCTTCTTCCTCTTGGTCCTCCTCCTCCTCCTCCTCCTCCTCCTTTTCTTCATGTTTTCTCTCCTCCTCTTCCTCCTTCTTCTTTTCCCTCTTCTTTTTTCCTCCTCCCTCTGCTTGTCCCCCCACTTCTCTTTCTCCCCCTCTTCATACGCGTCTCCTTCTTTCGTCATCATCATCATCATCATCATCATCATCATCATCATCATCATCATCATCATCATCATCTTCTTCTTCTTCTTCTTTCTTCTTCTTCTTCTTCTTCTTCTTCTCCTCCTCCTCCTCCTCTTCTTCCTCCTCCTCCTCCTCCTCCCCCCGTCTTCTTCTTCTTCTTCTTCTTCTTCTCCTCCTCCTCCTTCCTCCTCCTTCTCCTCCTCCTCGTCCTCGTCGTCTTCCTCCATCCCCTCACCCTCTTCTAGTTTCTCGTCACTGTCACACAGTAAGGCCGTATCAGGTGACGAATGAAGACTTCTTCTCCAGGATGACACCCGGGAGTTCTCTTCCTCGGTGAGCCCTTTTGTGTAGGGGGTCAGAGTTCTCTCCCTCGGTGTACCCTTTTGTGTGGGGGTGTCAGAGTCTAGCCCTGATCTGGTCAGTAGAAGACTGACCAGAAAAATTACACTGTGCCGGGGTTAGGGGTGGAATATATCGGAGGACAGGTCATTGTGTCTGTGTGGCAGATTCCTGAGTTAATTCTGTGGGGCTCGTTGTTGGCCCTAGTTTCAGGTGAGCACGTGAGAGAGAGAGAGAGAGAGAGAGAGAGAGAGAGAGAGAGAGAGAGAGAGAGAGAGCGGAAGCGGGGATATGGAGTGTGGGTGGGATGGGGGGGTGGGGGTGGGGGGAGAAAGATAATACATGTAAAGTACAAAGACAAACGGGGAAAAAAAGAGTCAAATAGACTTGAAGAGAGAGAGAGAGAGAGAGAGAGAGAGAGAGAGAGAGAGAGAGAGAGAGAGAGAGAGAGAGAGAGACGCATTGATTTCTTTCTAACAGTACAAAAAACATCTCAAAACAAAACGGTTGTAAATAAAAAAAAAAAACTTCTTATTACTGTCATAAAGAATGTGCTCTCTTCTCTTCCTCTTTCTCTTTCCCCATTCTGTCCCCTCCCCCCTTCTCACTTTCTCTTTCGAAATCTCTCTGTCCGTGTCTCTGTAGATCTGTCCCCCCTCCCTCTCCCTCTTCCCTGTCTCTTTCTGTGACTGTGTCTGTCTGTCTATCTGTCTGTCTGTCTGTCTCTGTCTGTCTTTCTCTGTCTGTCTGTCTGTGCCTTGTCTGTCCGTTTGCTTGTCTGTCTCTGTCTGTGTGTCTGTCTGTCTTGCTCTTTCTCGCCCTCTGTCTCTCACCGTCTTCGTCTGTCTGCCTGTCTGTCTGTCTGTCTTCTTCTTCGTCTTCTTCTCCCCCCCCCACCCCCCTCTCTCTCTTCTCTCTCTGTGTGTCTCTCTCTCCCCCCCTCTCTCTCTCCCCCCGTCTATCTCTCTCTCTCCTTCTTCTTCTCCTCCCCCCCCTTCCCCCGCTCTCTTTTCTCTACCCCATCTCCTCCTCTCCTCGCCCCCCCCCCTCGCTTTGTGGTCCCCCCCCCCCCCACACACACACACGCATATTTCGCTGTCTGTTTACTGTGACACAGGTGTTCTGTCTGTTTACTGTGACACAGGTGTTAAATTGTCCTCTGTGTCTGTGTGCTGTGACACAAGTGTTGAATTGTCCTCTCTGTCTGTGTACTGTGACACAGGTGTTGAATTGTCCTCTATGTCTGTGTACTGTGACACAGGTGTTGAATTGTCCTCTCTGTCTGTGTACTGTGACACAGGTGTAGAATTGTCCTCTCTGTGTCTGTGTACTGTGACACAGGTGTTGAATTGTC
This sequence comes from Conus betulinus, assembly GCA_016801955.1. NCBI lineage: Eukaryota > Metazoa > Mollusca > Gastropoda > Neogastropoda > Conidae > Conus > Conus betulinus. Next base: position 19,072 of record JADBJO010023257.1, read on the forward strand.
CTATCTGTGTGTGCACTGTGACACAGGTGTTAATTTATCCTTTGCCTGTCTGTATAGTGTGACACAGGTATTGAATTGCCCTCTCTGTCTGTGTACTGTGACACAGGTGTTGAATTGTCCTCTCTGTGACACAGGTATTGAATTCCACTCTATGTCTCTGTGTGCTGTGACACAGGTGTTGAATTGTCCTCTCTCTGTGACACAGGTGTTGAATTTGTCCTCTCTGTGACACAGGTATTGAATTCCACTCTATGTCTGTGTACTGTGACACAGGTGTGAATTGTCCTCTCTGTGACACAGGTGTTGAATTGTCCTCTGTGTCTGAGTACTGTGACACAGGTGTTGAATTGTCCTCTCTGTGACACAGGTGTTGAATTGTCCTCTCTGTGACACAGGTGTTGAATTGTCCTCTCTGTGACACAGGTATGAATTCCACTCTATGTCTGTGTGCTGTGACACAGGTGTTGAATTGTCCTCTCTGTGACACAGGTGTTGAATTGTCCTCTCTGTGACACAGGTATTGAATTCCACTCTATGTCTGTGTACTGTGACACAGTGTTGAATTGTCCTCTCTGTGACACAGGTGTGTTGAAATTGTCCTCTGTGTCTGAGTACTGTGACACAGGGTGTTGAATTGTCTTCTGTCAGTGCAGTGTGACACAGGTGTTGAATTGTCCTCTTTGTGACACAGGTGTTGAATTGTTCTCTCTGTGGTTGCAGAAGGCGACGATGCCCCGGAAGAAGCCGGCAGAGGGCGGGACAGAGGATGGGGACTTTGTGGCCCTGATGGCCCGACGACAGGTAACGGAATACACGTCATACACCTGGCATACGTCATCAGTGACGTCAGCAATGACACGTCATGCATCTGGCATACGTCACCAGTGACGTCAGCAATGACACGTCATACACATGGCACACGTCATCAGTGACGTCAGCAGTGACGCGTCATGCACCTTGCATACGTCGTCAGTGACGTCAGCAATGACACGTCATACACCTGGCATACGTCATTCATGACGCTATATCAATGACACGTCACGCACCTCGCCTGTCTAAAGGCTGACACGCTTCATCAATGACAAATCACACGCCTCGCACTCGACACGTCACGAATGACACGCCGTTCACTTCAAACAGTTCATCAGTCATACGCCTCTCGTCTGACACACGTCATAAATGACACATCACAGGCCTGACAGACATCCTACATGGCACGTCATACACTTCATAAAGCTCACGAAGGACACATCCCACGTCTGACAGTCGTCATGAATTAATCGTCGTCACACAGATCACACGGCACGGACACGTGACAGAGATCATACGTCACACACCTGACGTAGTCCTCCAGTGACACGCCATGTATCTGACACTAATAACAGCTTTCACGTCATACACCAGACACAGCTCATGAGTAACACTTCCCGCGCCTCAACTCACACAGATAAATGAATGTTACATAGATAGTAAACTGATGTCACAAACATCACACAAGTATCACACACACACACACACACACACACACACACACACACACACACACACACACACACAGTAAAGCACATCTTACATAGATTGTTTCAACTCTCATATATATATATATACACACACACACACACACACACACACACACACACACACACACATATATATATATATATATATATATATATATATATATATATATATATATATATATATATACATATGAGAGTTGAAACAATCTATGTAAGATGTGCTTTACTACACAAAAAAGTATGTCAAAGAATTTCACTGACGAGGTTACAACCCTGCTACGACCCCTCATGGTCAGATGGCGACAAACATCATGAACTGAACATAGATTTCATTCAAACCTTTAGACTAGCACTTTTTTTCCCGATTTGAAAAAAACACACACACACACACACACACACACACCGTCCCCCCCCCCCCACCCCCCCCCCCACTCGCTCGCTCTCTTCCTGCACCGTGCTGGTATTTCCACTCTAGCGACATTTTTCATTCATTTTATATGCGTTGTAGTACACTGGATCAAAGCGTTGAATTTAGAATCAATTTTTCACCTTGACATACTTGCGATGAAAACTCCGTGAATCTTACCCAATTCACAAAGGTCAGTTATATGTCAGGAGTGATCCCCCTTTTTGTGTATCCATGTCTTTTTTTTTATTCACAAATATGCACTAGGAGAGAAGTGTTCCTCCTTGAACTTCGAAAATTAAAGAATAATTTCAAGTTGAATGTTCCTTCCGCTTTTTACAGTCTGTCATGAATAGCTGTAAATAACGCTGTGTAAGTGTCCTTCAATAAGTTGCTATAACTTTGTTAAAAATGATTCTCTCTCGCGCACACACACACACACACACACACACACACACACACTGTCTCTCTACACACACACACACGCACGCGCGCGCGCGTGCGCACACTGTGTATGTGGTTCAGAAGTGTACTTCATTTTTCCGTCATTATTTCCAATCTTTCAGAGAGGGGGCTTTTATTTCATTATCTTTTAGTAACGCTGTGTAGGTCTCCTTCAGTAAGTTGCTGTAACTTTGAGTCTCTCCCTCTCTCTAACAAAAAGGACATGTTTTCGTGATTTTTCTTTCGTGCTTGAGGTAAAATTTGTAGGAATTTTATTTGGACCAATGTCATATGAAACATTCGTACGTGTTTATCCTGTATATTTTCTTTATACTATGATATTTTTGCTTTTTTATCCACAGTACGACAACAGGTGTCTTTGCTTTGAACTAATGTTTTCTCTCATACTACTTACATCCGTTTATTGAACTTATGTCATTATCATTCTGTTTGCCTCGTATGCTCAACTTACGTGAGATATTATTTACACCCTTCGATTGCATTTGATATGTTAAATGCAGCTGGAGAAAATGTACTGTATATTTGCTTTTAGGGTCGTGTATTTCGGTCTGAAATAATGTTCATTTTGAGATTATGATTATGGAGGAACAATAAAAAAAGGCACCTACATTTCACACTGAAAAAGGATCCTAAGACAACTGACCTTTAACACTATGCTAGGTGACCAGTGGCAGGGAGACAGAGGACCTTTGAGGCTGTCATGGAAGACCATTTGTGTCATGATAGACGAGCTTTTGCACTGTATAGCTTATTTTTGCAAATCTTAATAAATGTCAGCGAACCGCCCAGAGAAACGTGGACAAACGAGTCACAAGACAAAACACAACGCGTTTCGACCTCTTAGGTCTTTTTCAGGTGAGACAAAAAAGATAAAGTAACGAAAATTCACTTAGCTTTGATCGCTTCAGATCGCTTCAGAGTTCAGCGCAAGGAAGGCCCTCTAACGAACAACACCCTCCCACAGCTACACTGGTCAGACTTGCAGAATTAGTCCTCACTCTCACAACCATGCATTCTCACAAATCAGTGGTATTGCTATGGGAACCAAAATGGGACAATCCTATGCCTGTCTCTTCATGGGACACCTAGAACACCGCCTACTAACCTCTTACACAGGCCCAACACCAGAGCTCTACAAAAGATACATAGATGATGGATTGGGAGCCACATCCATGCCAGAACATGACCTCCAGAATTTCCTCAACTTTGCTCAGACCTTCCATCCATCCATCCAGCTGACCTACACTATTTCACAGTCAGTTAACTTCCTGGACATCACTATCTCCCTCAAAGATGGACTGCTTCAAACCTCAGTCTTCTACAAACCTACTGATGCGCGCACTCATACCTGGACTACACATCTTCCCCACCACCAGTTCACTAAAAACAGCATTCCATATTCTGAATTCCTTCGCCTACGCAGACTCTGCTCTAGCAAAGAAGATTTCACTATACAAGCAGCCAAAATGTCTATTTTTTTCACCAACCGTGGATACCCTAGTGCCATCATCAATGATGATGCTCTCAGCCGCACTGCAGCTAAATCCAGAACATCTACTCTGGAAAGTAAACCTCCCAAAGAGACAGACAGACCCACTGCCTGCGTTTCTCTCCCATCCTCACAATCTGCCCATCTGCGGGATCCTGAAGTCTAACTGGCACATAGTAGAAAATCATAAACCTGCCCTTGAGACCAAACCAATGGTCACTTTCAAACGTGACAAAAACCTCAACGACCTACTGGTGTGCTCTAAGCTGAACAAAATCTCCACACCTAAGCCACCAGGTACTTTCCCCTGCTCAAAACCCAACTGCAAAATCTGCTCTCTCCCCAAACCAGACACCATCCTACATGGCCCCACAGGCTCTTTCACTATGCTTCCTTGCGTTGAACTCTGAAGCGATCTGAAGCGATCAAAGCTAAGTGAACTTTCGTTTATTTTATTCGTTTTATTCGTTTTTGTCTCACGAGAAGAAGACCTAAGAGGTCGAAAAATGCCTAATAATAAAATTCTTAAAATGCTCGATCCCTTGGGGAGCAACATCTGTTAAAAAATAGGATGGTAAAAGGAAGTTAAAAAATCGACAGCTTTGTTTCGAGCGCTGGCTCTCGTCAGGATGGTTTTGGGTTGTCAGATTGTTTACAGTTCAGGGTGCGTTTGCTGACAACGATTTCCATTTGTGCCTGCAGTTTGTTTACTATTTCTACTTTAGTATTTAGAGTTGCTAAGTGTTTGCATAGTATTAACCATTTTTCTGTTGAACATAGGTTGCATCTTTTAGAAATGTTGATAGGTTGCATGGTTTTAGAAATTTTATGATTTTCCAGGATATGTTATTATTTTTTTTTTTTTGTCTTTAAGTCTCCAAATATATTTGCTCAGTTCTGTTTGGTTTTTGTTTTTTTCTTTGTTGAATGACTGTTTATGGTTTGTGCGTACCTGGTTTTGAAGTGATTTTCAGTGATCCCTATGTATGTTTCTTTTTCATTTTCTGATGTCACAGTGGCTTGGTATACAATGTTGTTATAGAGGCATTTGTTGCTTAAGGGACACTGTTCTTTTTAGTACAATTGCAGGATTTCCTTTCTTCACCCTTCTTTGCTGTGTTGCTTTTCATTTTGTTGGATGAATCAATTATATTTTTAAGGTTAGGCATGCATGAATATGATAGTTTGATGGTGTTCTTGTTGAATATTTTGGACATTTGTGTTCTTTTGGGAAGGATGTTGTTTTTACTCGTCCATCATATGGAGGGTTGTACCATGTGATTTTCCTTTTCCTGCTTTTTTTTTTTTTTTGTTCATGTTGTTATCTGGGTTGTATTGTAGTTTGTAGCTGTAACCACTTTTTTTGCAATGCCTCTTGGTATTCTGCTGCTGCGTTGTTGAATACTCTTTCATTATGTGTGACAGATTAGATAATCTCTTGTTTTATGCCATTGGGTATGGTTTTTAGTATAGATGGTGGGGTGGTTGCTATTGATGTTTACATAAATGGGTGTGTCATTAGGTTTCTTGTATGGTTTATATATGTGGTTGTTGAGGTCAAGTGTTATGTCTAAGTAGTTCACTTTTTTTTTGTTTGCTTCGATGGTGATTTTTTAGTTTTGGTTTTGGAAAATTTTGCATAGTTCTTTTTTCTTGTTTTCGATGGTTCTTGGATTGTTGTTTAGCGCGGCGAGGCCGTCGTCTCTGTACAGTCCGACTTGCTTTCCGAGTTGTTTTTTGGATGTTGGATAGCATAAACAGTCCGACCAGTTCGCATGTTTCGGCACCGTCATACGATCCCATGGTCACATCAAATGTTGAGTTTTTTTTTCGTTTTCTTGATCCATGTTTCATTTCTGCTGTAGAGTAAAGTTTTTTTGGTGTGAAGAATGATTTCCATTTCTGACCCTGTGTATGTCTGTGTGTTTATTAGCAAATTTCAGAGCTTTAGTGAGTAGCTCTTCATCTATGGATGGGTAGAAGTCTACTATGTCGAATGTGATGAATACTGTGTTCTTCTGTTTTTGTTAATTTTTTTTGAAACCATGGATAACTTCATATGTGTTCTTCCAGAGGTTGTATTCAGTGTTTGATTTTATTTTTTTTATGGCTTTTTCTAAGATTTTCTTACTTATTTTGCCCAGTTCAGATTTAGATGGGTTTATTAGTCTACATGTGGGTTGTTGTGGAAATTGGGTTTATGGTGGTCTTTAAGGGTTATGAAGGCTTCTTTTTGCTGTTGTTTCCACCCTGTGTCACCTAGATCCATGTGGTGTACGAGTTTTTTTTTTTTTTTTTTTTTTTTCGGATGTTGTTGTGTATGGTTTTATCAGCTTTTTTGTAGTTTTTCTGAATGTTTTTATCAAGAAGTTGTGAGTACTCGTTTGGTTCCATTTTGTAGTAATTACTGGTTTTGTCAGCCTTCACGAATATTTTTTTGTCATTTTGTATTTGTTTTATTTTCATTTTTTTTAATGATGTTTGGAAATCGTTGTTTGATTTTTTGAATTCTATGTTGGCTATCATTCTTTTCATTTTATCCTCAAAAGATTTCATTTCATCTATGGCCGGTGGAGATCGCCATGATTTGAAGCCATATGTGTTTTTGTCCTCTTTTTTTGTATATTTTTTTGTTGATTGTCTCTAAAATTGATTTCCTCCATTTTTAAAATTCATCAGGCCACAGTGCTCAACCTGAGGAGCTATTATCAAAAATACCACTAAAATGCCTAATAAAATCTTAAAGTGCTCAACCCCTTGGGGAGCAACATCTGTTAAAAAATAGGATGGTAAAAGGAAGTTTTAAAATCGACAGCTCTGTTTCGAGCGCTGGCTCTCGTCAGGATGGTTTTTTGGATTGTCTACTGCCGGTGTTATATGGCCCCGCAGCAGCAGAATACCAAGAGGCATTGCAAAAAAAAGTGGTTACAGCTACAAACTACAATACAACCCAGATAACAACATGAACAAAAAACAAAAAAAGCAGGAAAAGGAAAATCACATGGTACAACCCTCCATATGATGGACGAGTAAAAACAAACGTAGGGAAAGAAATTCTTCAAAATTTTGACAGCATCCTTCCCAAAAGAACACAAATTGTCCAAAATATTCAACAAGAACACCATCAAACTATCATATTCATGCATGCCTAACCTTAAAAATATAATTGATTCATCCAACAAAATGAAAAGCAACACAGCAAAGAAGGGTGAAGAAAGGAAATCCTGCAATTGTACTAAAAAAGAACAGTGTCCCTTAAGCAACAAATGCCTCTATAATAACATTGTATACCAAGCCACTGTGACATCAGAAAATGAAAAAGAAACATACATAGGGATCACTGAAAATCACTTCAAAACCAGGTACACAAACCATAAACAGTCATTCAACAAAGAAAAATACAAAAACCAAACAGAAGTGAGCAAATATATTTGGAGACTTAAAGACAAAAAAAAAAAACTATAACATATCCTGAAAATCATAAAAAGGGCATCACCATACAACAACATTTCTAAAAGATGCAACCTATGTTCAACAGAAAAATGGTTAATACTATGCAAACCACACTTAGCAACTCTAAATACTAAAGTAGAAATAGTAAACAACTGCAGGCACAAATGGAAATCGTTGTCAGCAAACGCACCCTGAACTGTAAACAACCTGAAAACCGAACAACACGTGCAGCCAATCCGCACGTGTAAACAGTGACATTGGGCCATATAACACCGGCAGTAGACAACCCAAAACCATCCTGACAGAAGCATTTATTATTCCCCATTCACCACTCCCACACATACTGTTAGTATGCAGAATTATCTACCACTGCAGTATGACTTTTATTCTTC
>JADBJO010023258.1:0-26796 GCA_016801955.1 Conus betulinus
AAATGCTCTCCTTATTTGCCACTAATTTTCTACTGTCACCGCTGCATATGATTTACTTTCCTAACTTTCAGATTGGTCTTAGCGTGCAAATAATCATGTTTACGGAGAGTGAGAATAAATGGCAGACAACAGATTCCAGCGAATGGATAGAGTGCCACTGAGTGCACAACGGCGCTGATGTGGCGAATGTTTGTTTTCCTGTCATTGATGAGGAGTTTCACACATGTTAAGGCGGTTAGATACGAACTGTAGAGGCAGATAGACACAGAAATTCTTTTTTGTTCTTTGCAGTCTTCTCTCTGAGCTGCTTGTGAAGAGAAATGCGTATGACTATCTTAAAGATATCAGCATCTACTGGGTACTGCTTGGCAATTAAAAAGACATCTCTTATTCCATCCATAATAACTGATGAACCAAGTCGTTCACAGCAGGTTCACCATGGCTTCAATGCTGACCTGGGGTTGCTATGGTGTCATGCACTGTCTGTCTGGACGCCTGGAGTATGCGAGATAAGGCCATCTGGTGAGCAAAGGGAGGGAACTCTCACTGTCAACCTTCCACTCAACAAACAGCAAACCTTGAAAGAAATCAAACGCACACACTTCATGCCTAACGTAAATTAATAAACCTCTTCTGGAGAATGGCCCGAAAAGAGGGTCATCATTAGGGGACGCAAAGGTTTAACACCCCAGAGAGTGTTACAGTAGATTAACATTTAAAGGTAGTGACAAAACAGAAATGCTTACGAAGAAGTTTCACAACAGCTATTTGGAGATCACGATCAATGCACACAGCACTCCTGAAATTGGAACATATTAATAGAAACACCAAAGCTTAAAAAAGAGGAAGAAGGGGGGGGGGGGGGGGGGGGCTTTAAATGTAAAAAATAGAGTTTCTGTGTAAAGGCTCTTCAATTCCCCAAACTCCCTGTCTCTCGAGCTATCTAGAGGACAGCATTCAAAATCCTGGGGAAGAAATTATTCACAGCACAGTATAAACTTCTGGTGCCGACGTCCAGCATCTAGCTGGCCCAAAACGAACATCACAATAGAAAACACGAAAGAAGAAACAAACAAGCAGAGCATCTCTCTCTCTCTCTCTCTCTCTCTCTCAAAAAAAAAAAAAAAAAATTCAAAACGAACAGAGCCTCTCTCTCTCTCTCTCTCTCTCTCTCTCTCTCTCTCTCCCTCCCTCTCTTTCTCTCTCTCTCTCTCTCTCTCTCTCTCTCTCTCTCTCTCTCTCTCTCTCTGTCTTCTCTCTCTCTCTCAACACTCTCTCTTATGGAGGAATCTGCATGATCTTTTCAAGTTTTAGGATCAAGAGTCAAAGTCATTCTCCAAACCACTTAGCACACACTTTGCTGTACCCCAGTCCCCACTCATTCATAATACCGAAGCGTGAAAGTAAGTCCCAAGATTATTCCAATAGCCACTGTAGGTCAGCTGGGGCTACAGGGAAGGGTGTTGTGGGCAGAACTCCTCACGCAGAGGGGAGGGGAACGATGGCGCCACCTCTGGTGATTGACGCAGGCCAGGGGATCAGGACAGAATGCAGGACTGAAAAACTAAAGAGAAACGAAAGAAGGAACAAAAAAGAGACAAAAAAAAAACAACACACAAAAAAAAAAAAGAAAACAGAAAGAAAAAAAAGCAGTCCCAGTCTGAGTCTCTGTTCAAAATTACAGATCATAATTATCTTAGAAGGTCAGAGGGGAAAGTGAGGTCAGGAACGATTGATTAACGATATCATACATCAATAATGTTCTTAAAATAACAGTTTGACGATATAAAAAAGTATGGATCAAACATGCAAAACAATGCGGAATTTAGTTTACCTTACAGGTACTACAGGCCATTCTCTATACTCTATAAACACAACTCGATCTGCCTGACAGGCAAAAGCTGACATCCATTCAGTATTAGCACTGGGCCCTCAAGTAGCTCAGCCACAACTGGGCCACAGCACAGTCGCCAATCAGGGCGTGTGTGAACTCTTCTCAGAGACCAAACGGAGTCACACCCCTGATCGGTATGACTTTAGTGAAAACTTATCTTACAATATTCCAAAAGGGTAAATGAACGTTCCTTTCGCAGATACCTGGATTGCAATGGCATTGTTGACTGCAGCCTATCTGACCAGATATCCATATTTTCCTTTTCTATGCTATGTGACTTGAGTGAGTAGAATCCATGGGGCAACCCATTATTCTCCGGATTTTCCCTGTTGGATTTGTTCCCCGCATGTGGCACTAGTACATGACCAACCGCCGGTGAGAACCACTGGCCCGAGTTCATTATAGGAACAAGAAAAAAAACACAGTTAAGCGGGGATTTGTCTGTGGTTCCACAGAAGAGTTGCACAGGACTATTACTACCACAAATGTATAATACGACATATTTGTCATTGAACTCTATTTTTGATACTGGGCTGGTCGTTCAGAGTATTTTACGTTTGTTATAGCATAACAATGTCTGGCTGATTTTGAATTTGAATATAAAGAACTCTACCAGATTTAATCACTTTTTCATTTTTAAAAGATAGCGAATGATTCAAGAGAGGAAATTATGTACTGTAATTATTACCATCATTAATTGTATCAGTAACTAATTGCCAAAATAATTTCAGATGTACGGAGTTTCAAAACTCGTGATACTGTTTTATATTTGTTTACAAATGTGCATTACACCCCATACTGTTTGATATTTGTTTACAAATGTGCATTACACCCCTACATTTTGATATTTGTTTACAAATGTGCATTACACCCATACTGTTTGATATTTGTTTACAAATGTGCATTGCACCCATACTGCTTTATATTTGTTTACAAATGTGCATTACACCCATACTGTTTGATATTTGTTTACAAATGTGCATTGCACCCATACTGTTTTATATTTGTTTACAAATATGCATTGCACCCATACTGTTTTATATATTGTTTACAAATGTGCATTACACCCGTACTGTTTATATTTGTTTACAAATGTGCATTATATCCATACTGCTTTATATTGTTTACAAATGTGCATTACACCCATGCTGTTTGATATTTGTTTACAAATGTGCATTACACCCATACTGTTTGATATTTGTTTACAAATGTGCATTACACCCATACTGCTTTATATTTGTTTACAAATGTGCATTACACATATGTTTTCAAGGATGAGCAGCATAACAAAACTTCTGTGAACTACTTGAATGTGAAAACCATTTGTTATATTAATTTACTCCATTTTCATACATTATCTGTTTAACCCCAGGCCTGTTTTCAATCATTTTGACCATTCATAATACTATTTAGGATCTAAGTCGATCACGAGCTTCTTATGAAAAGCTTTGTTTCCTTGAAAATTGCTTAGTTTAAGAAACAGTGAACTCCGAGACCAAGTTGTGTTACTCTCAAAATTCAGTCTGTTTTTACCTATACATTTCCATTTGGTCTTACTCTCATACACCTTTGAAAATGGTATACATTCTCCCTCATCATAATAATCTTTAATAGCATATGCTCTGTTCTAGGACTTTTGTTAATCATGACTGATTCTGTGTCGTACTTTGACAGTATCGTTACAGAAGATTGATTAAGCAAGCATCTCATTCTTCGATTCTGATTGTATGTTTTGTCGTTAGTGCCTCTACCCACTTGTATCTATATTATATTATACTAGTACACTGGATTCTACAGTACATTTTTTTTCACTTCAAACTGTTTGTGTTTAAAAATGTATACAACAAAGTTTCCGTGCAGGGCTTTTTCCCTGATTTGAGGTATCCCTAGTACGCCTGTGTAACTCACATCCGTTTATTGAACCAACACCATCTTTGTGTGTTCCATGCAAATCCAGATGCAGTCTTTTCTTTTTTTTTTTTCTTTTTTTTTTTTTTTTTTTGCTGTCGAAACCTCTGCGCCACCTCAGAGGCAGTGCACTCACGCCGCTCATTCCGACACCCTGTCCACAGCCACACAGCCCGTCGGCCCCGCCGCAGCCCCGGCACCGGCAATCCACAGGCAGCAGTCAATGTCAAGTCGTCCAGAGGCAACCCCACCGGAGGAGACACTGCACTGCTGCCGAGTCACTTCAGTGGTGTTCAGTGGCGCCTGTTCTGATTTAACATACGCAGGACACCACCTACTAAGCCCCCTACTGACGACAATAATTGCCTAGTCGCGGAGCCGGCGTGAGTGAGCTCTCCCTCCGGAGGGCGCCACCACGTCCGCCCAACGACAGCTCCCATGGACCCGCCGATACCGGTGACCCCGACAGAACCAAACCAAGGCCACAGACGTGGAGAGGACATCGAAACTGAGGTCACCATGAGAGCAGGGCATGAAGGGCCACAGAATTTGAGACTTTTTTTTTTTATGCTGATCGATGAGAATGAGGATGATTATGATGATGCTACGGATTTCCATTTCGGTCTGAGACTACATGACAGGGCTGTACTCTACGCTTCCTTTCATAATATATCCCAGCGTCAGCCAGGCCCGAGAGATACAGACACCTGCAGTGTTGGTCAGGAAATTTGAGCAACACTCTCAGAAACGCATCCATTAAGTGGATGAAACTCGACTGTGTGGTCCCAGTCTTCCCAACTGAGTCCGCAGCAAACTCAACTCTGGGTAGGAGCCAGTCGGGGCAGAAAAACCCACATGACTTCTGATGGGATTCAAACCCACGACCTCCCAGCCGGCAGTCCGCGACGCTAACCACTTCGCCACGGCGGTTGGTGATGCAGTCTTTTCTGTTCTTTCAATTATTTCATCTGTTGTATTTTGTCACAAGATCCAAGAAAAAAATCACAATATTCATGATTTCAATTTGGTTACACTCTTTCGAGGAGTTATATGTTTTGCCCGTGCATTTTAAGAAGTAACTTTCGGTTAAAATCTACTGTCATTCTGTTACTGGCAAACTCAATCCAATGTATTTTAACTCTGCGTAGTTCCAGTTCATCTGTAGATAGTGCATTGAAGTTGCTGATGAGAGTTCACGTTCTGCCCAAACAGCAGCAGGCTTCCCCTACTCAGTATCGCCCCAGATATTCTTCAAAACGTTTTTACTGTTTCAAAAGACGATCAAACTGTTTCTCTCTCCATCTGAAAAAAGCCAGTGTTATCGTTTAGTTACATGATTCCTCATATGTTTTGTTTGGGTGTATGAATCCATATATTCCCGCACATATTGAAAGCAAGTAAGGAGACTTTGGGTCACCTTGGCAATGTCCTGTCTGCGTCTGAAACAGTCCTGACATACTATCGTTTTATATCAAATGTTTAGTGTATGTTTTTACATAAAGTACAAATCCACTGAGACCTGAACCAGAAGTACAAAAAATATTTAGCACAAAGTTTCATTTTCAGCAGTAAATAGGACACAAAATTCATGGATACCATTATAGTGATGTGTGCGCTTTGCAACATGTACGTATTGACAGTAAGAGGCAGTTCGTCTCTGACAAACAGCTTAAAGGCAAAATACCAAGTAAAACTTGTGCATGTTATTCCAAAAGACACTGAAGACATAGAAAGGTTTACATCATGTAACAGAGACTGAAACAACCCAGCACAGTTTGAGTCCTGTCACAACTCAGAGGACCGGTGTCAGTATACTGACACAAGAGAACGCTGCACACAGATTTAACACAGGGAACACAATCATGAGTATTTTCTGGTTTACCTGCATGCTTGGAAATGACAGTGGTGAAAGAATTTACTATAGAGGGCCCAAAGGGTCATCTCTATATTCAGAGTCCTGCCAATGTGTTCAAATGGAAGTGTGAGTTTGTACTCCATGTACAACGTTATCATGTTGTACGGTTTCAAATCGACGAGTGCACACAAGAGTTTGAACTGAAATATATCGACTACTTCAATGTCATTGAAAAAAGAATGAAATTTCAACAAACTGCAAATGGTCTGCGTCGTTCCCTATCCAACATAGCATGACTGACACTGTCAATGTCACAATATGTAAGAACGTTTTCCAGACCAATCACAAGTGTTCCAATGGTTTAGATATTTGTAATAAAACCGCGTCCCTGTCGCTGTCCTTTTCTGCTGTTAACCGGACTGAGAGGCAACATTTGGAACTGCGACGCGCATTGATCTGTCTCCATCTGCTGGTGAGTGACATGTTTTAAACACTGAATATTTAAAACTAACAAGGTAACTACACACACACACACACACACACACACACACCATTAACAAACCCTCAACAATCAGTTTTATCCAGTTGAAAAATTAGGCGACTGTTGCCACATGCAGCTAGTGAAGAATTTTCATATCTATAGTATGTTTTCTTAATTTCATTTTCACAGTTTCTTTATCTTTAACCCCCCCCCCCCCCCCCCAAGTCCAAATCTTTGCCAAGTCATTACTATGAAGACAGTTGAGTTGTTGGTCTGCGCTTGTTCTCCCCCACTATTAGATTGTTGGCCTTTGTATTTGTCTGACTTTATTCAAGTTTAAAAGGATGTGTCAGTCTTGAATAAAAGTTACTCTGTGTTAGGTTTTCTTATGGGAGCAAAAGGTACCTTACTTGTTTATTGTTTACTGTTCCCTGCCTCATTTCATTTTCAATTTCGTTTCGATTAAATCGAGGTTATATGTATTTGTTTCTGTCCGTCTTTGTGTTTGTCTTTTGATCTCCCTTGCATCCCTGGGTAGATCCTCAAGCACAGACTCAAAGATTGTCCCCTACATTTTATATTGTTTGCATAATATCTTTAGTTTTTCAACAATTTTGTTCCTCTCCACACACTTTCGTTTGGTTTCATTTACTACCCTTCGCTGGCTGCTTTAGGGGTGCTATTGGATTCTTTTTTTTAACCCTTGGTGGTGAGAACACCATGGTATTATGGACTGTGATGTGCCTCTATTTGACGCCAGGAGCACAGACACAACCAGCCGTGTCTCCCTGATGAGTTCCGATCCAGCGGAGAAAAGGCCTCGGAGGAGGCAATACAAAGGCCTCGAGTAAAGGCCTCGGAGCAGGCAATACAAAGGCCTCGAGTAGGCAATTCAAATATGTCTGCTTATAAGAGGCATTGCAATGGTTCCCTCATGTAGGCAATTCAAATATGTCTGCTTATAAGAAGCATTGCAATGGTTCCCTCATGCAACTAGTGAAAAGTTTTCTTATCTGTAATATATTTTCTTAATTTCATTTTCACAGTTTCTTTATTTTCAACCCCCGCCACTCCTTAAGTCCATATTTTTGCCAAGTGGAGACAGTTGAGTTGTTGGCCTGTGCTGGTTCTTCCCCCACTATTAGATGTTCGTCGTCCTTGTATTTCTCTGACTTTATTCAAGTTAAAAAGGCTGTGTCAGTCTTGAATAAAATTTACTCTGTAAGGTTTTCTTATGAGAGTAAAAGTTACTTACTTGTTTATTTCGACTGCTTTAGTTTAGCTACGCTCCCCCATCCACCTTTGTCTGGAGCTCATTGACTGGTGTACTACAAAAATAATGGCTTTTATCTAAATGGAACGCCAATTAATGAGATCAAGGCGGGGGGAAGGGTAGACTACTAAACTAGCACACTCCGTTTTTGCCCGTCTGTCAACTTTCAGGGTTTCTCTGAGAAAGACACACACACACACACACCTCTCTCCCTCTCTCTCTCACCGTACTTTATTATCTGAGCATGTTTAAACATCAGTTTCCCAAAGTGTCGTCGTCGTCTCTTTACTTAGCTTTTCCAGGTATCGCAGATTTTTATTTGTGCAGTAACAGAATTTAAAGGAATAGGTACAGGTCACTCAACACAAGAAACAGTTGCACGCAATTCAAAAGCACCAAGAACACATTTGAAACCTATTCAATGTTTGAAAAGTACCTATATTCACAATGTCTTGTTCAGCTATCGTATTTGACCAGTTTGGCTTTAGAGTATCGCACCAGTCGAAATTATGTCTTTATAATGACAACGTGTTTGAAATGTATCACTTACTATTAGAAAACACAATAATACTGGTTAGCATCATTGTGTTCCCTCTTAATGTTTATGCTTTGGGGGATGAAATGTTGTATTTAAACCAACGTTTGGCAACCATTACATGACCAGTTTTTAAATGATAAGAATGTAGCCATTGTGCAGGATACATACAGACCCAGGACCGGATGGATTCGAAGAATGTCTAACAATAATCCAAAGCTGTGTCACACTGACCAGACCACCTGGTCACATCATCTTCCTGAGCGCCAACATCCGGCAGGAAAGAAAAAACACCATATGTCAATGATGATATTACTCGGTCGCTGTGGTTCAAAGCAAATTTCTCAAGAAGATCCACATACATTATCCCCCTTTGTTCCAGTTCCCTGAAGACGTTGGCAAAGCAGCCAGTGAAGAGCGCCACATGTCTTTGTTCTATTTCACTGGTTTTCGTGGTTCAGAGTGCAGACCGTTTACGCTTTATTTCTCTGTCCACGCAGAAGACATGAAACCACAACGACTGCCAGGACTGGGGCACCTGGAACTGTTCAGTGTCAGTGTGGCCTGACCTGTTTTAAACACTCCCCTGTGATCTTACGTCTCAGTGTGCAGAACATGAAGATGAAGCCCCTTGTCCTTACACCTCCGACAAATGTGGACCTGGCAAGGTAACGTAAAATGGTTCTGCCGTGACAGTCATTCCGATGAGTTAAATGAGTTCTAGACCATCACCATAAGCAAGGATGGTTACAGAATTTGGCACTAGCATTGCGTTATACTGTGATAGTATGCCTCAGTAACAGACATGGATACGAAAGTTTAATCCCATGAATTACTACTGACACATGCTCCTCCATGATAAACTGCAGCATCCTTGTGATAAGATGAGACGGACAGATGGGGCTACCAGCTGTCACTTTCTGTCTTGTCTTCTTTCTCAGGAGATTGTATCCATTCATTAAGGTGAAACAATGGCACCTTTACTATGTAAATCAAGCTGAGTAACTCTCCCCCATACTCAAATATGTCAGCCGACAAGGAGCTTTAAAAAAGAATATTTCCTGATTCACTTCTTTTAGTTTATGTAATTCTCAATTACAAACAAAAATGTTTGAAAAGAGCTTATGTCAGAAAGGAATCTTTTTTTATAAGTATATATCTAAATATGTGTGTGTGTACATAATTGTGTGTGTGTGTGTGTGTGTGTGTGTGTGTGTGTGTGTGTGTGTGTGTGTGTGTGTGTGTGTGTGTGTGTGTGTGTGTGTGTGTGTGTGTGTGTGTGTGTGTGTGTGTGTGTGTGTGTGTGTGCAGGGCTTTTTACATGCTTTTTGTATGCTCCTATTTTTTTTTTTACCTTAGTGAATTGTTTTACCCTAGCGAATTGTTTTCAATGGACAAGGCCTGGATATTGTTTATACCTTTTAGTTTGTGATACCAGTTGTCTGAAGAAGCCCCAAAACAGGGCCAAAATTTATGAGAAATAAGTTGTTGGAGTGCAGCCCGGTTCAAGTGTTATGATTTCCTTTGAGTGTGTATATATATATATATATATATATATATATATAACATAAGAGCAAGCTTTGTTTATAATTCAATATTTCTTGCAGTCATTGCAACACCTAGCTGCTCTGTAAGTTGCTGGAATGGTGCTCAGGTACTTATCTTGGAATTTATTGTTTTATTGTAATTTAGTCCCTTGCGGATTCATTCCAAGAACTGGCCCTCAGCACTTGTGTCTTAAGAGTTATCTTTTTTATATTTTCTACTTTTCACAAGAAAATGTAGCTTTGTTTTACTCTTTCATGATTTTCTTTTGCTTCTTAGGTGGCACCTTTGGTAGTTTTTTTTTGAAAACTCAACAAACATACTACGGTATGCACACCAGCCTTTTTCTGGTATAGCATTCTTCTTAAAACCGAAAAAGGCAGAGGAGTCAAATTACCACTTTCCGCGGTCACTGAGGAGAAACAATCAGGTTTCGAAACATCGGTATCTGACCAGGAGTTATATGTTAGTGAGCTTCCTCCCCATTGGAGATGGTCTCCCGCTTCAGAGACTATAAGCTTGCTGAAGGTTCATTTTGAGAAGCATTATTATTCCCCATTCACACACTCAAGCACATACTGTTAGTTAGGCAGAATCATATACATACATACTACCATGCATGCATGCACACATATATACATGCACAGATACCTATACACGTCTGATGATGAAAAGATATTAAATAAACCATTGAACCGTAGTGAACTGAACATGTATGCATGCCTGTAAACATACGTACAACAAAACAACACATATACCTAAGTATCCATACACTCGTGCATGTTTTAATTGTGTTAACCCTGTTTATCCCCGTCTGTCTTTTCTTTGGCAGGTTGATGTTGGAGGGAGTTGCCACATTTTCAACAAAGTAAAGAATGGTAGAATCTCCCGGTCAGATGCCAAGAATAAGTGTGAAAAACTTGGGACTTCTCTGGTCAGTCTGGAGACTGTGCAGGAGGTGAAGGCCTTCAGGGAAGTCATGAAATACTTCACCGGTAGAGACCTCTGGATTGGAGCGGCAACGGCAACGTTCCGCCAAGTGAAGCCATCCCTGAATCATATGTAACTACAAACAAGTGTTTGTATGCGTCTTTTCTTCTATGATATTAGCTCGTTATCCAAGTGCTCGGCTCGTGACAATTCAATACATCTGAGTAGATTAAGTAGCGAAATAAATCTATCTGACGCTTTTGTTAGTGGTTTGTACCAACTCATACAAATGGTCTTTTCCATCAAATTGCAATTTTTTCAACAAAACTTAATCTCAACATAGTACACAAACAACCGAACGTAATGTTCATAAAAATTGTCTGTGTGCAAGATTTCTTTTTTCTTCTGAGAACAAGAAAAACAAACAAAAAACAACAACAAAAATTTTAAAATACTGGACAACTGAGACTTTTTTTGTCAACTTCTCTCCCCCCTAGTACATCCCCAAGAAGTTTCCCAGTCATTTGTGTTCAGGGATTTGATATCTTTACAGTTATCATTTATTAATTCTTTTTGCTCTGCCTCTCTCTCTCTCTCTCTCTCTCTCTCTCTCTCTCTCTCTCTCTCTCTCTCTCTCTCTCATTTATGTGCAAAATATGTAAGGTCTTAGAAGATGAGGACCATGTGTTGTGTAAATGTGTTTCTGTATAATGACATCTTAACTTTGGTGTCAGTCCATATGCAGTCTTGGTGAGAAATGGGTCTGTTTTCAATTTTAGGAAGCTTGGTGTATTTCTGATTAATCCATGAAGACAATGCAAGCTTTTGTTGACAGCCTCACGCTAGAAAGCTGATTGGTTGTAATGTATGTGTCTTTTAGTTACATGTTAACTTGACCTTATTTCTAGGGGCTGGGGGCCTGAGGATATTAAGATTGTCATTGTTCTCTCTCTCTCTCTCTCTCTCTCTCTCTCTCTCTCTCTCTCTCTCTCTCTCTCTCTCGTGACGTGAGCAGAAGCAACACGGCGCAGACTGACTTACATGCGATAAATTTGACAATTTTTTTCGCAAACATGACAGTTTCTGGACTACCAGCAGCTGTGGAGACGACCCTGAACGTCCTGCTAACAGACAATAAAGTCACAAGCTGGAACGTTGCAGGAGAAGGAGAAAACACTGTGGTTGTTTTGCGCCTCAAGCCAGCATCTTTCCATGTGTCAACAAACATGGCAGATCCTGTCCTGAACCGCAACACAAGGGTTCGGTGTTACAGGAAGAAACCTCCCAGCCAAAGCCGACGTGACCAGCAGACAGCCCAACAGCAGCAAGAGACAGGCAAGGGGACAACTTGATGAAGCTATTGTAACCGTTTTGAACACTCCATCTTCGACCGACGCAAGACATGAAAAACTGTGTGTGTGAACATGACCACGAAATGGAACACACTGTGGCTTCACATTCGAGTCATGTGGTTTGGTTGGATGATCCGGTAAGATTGGAAAATGATGCTTTGAGCCTGAACGATAGTGCTATAACTGGACGTACATGTGAGTACATCGATAGCTGTGTCCTCTCTCCACCAACTAACATGGACATCCAGCCGGTCTATGAAAGCCTCGTGACAGGTGTCAGTACACGTGTGATAATAAATACTTTCTGAAAGATGCCATTGTGTGATGGCCACTGGATGCGACACAACAGAACCTCCATGGAAGTCAAGCCACGGGTGTACCAACTGGTATGCTAGAACTGCAGAGCCAACTGGCGAAAGACACCACCACAAATCGAACAGCTGCACACATGAAATCAGTAAAACTCCTACACAGAGAAATTCCCTGGTGGCAGCCTTTCCCTCTGTCAGCGGGACTTTCCCTATGGCCAGAGGGTATTTCCTCACTGTCAACGCGACTTTCATCAGAATCAGCCCAACAGAAATGGACTCTGGTCACACCTTGTCACAGCTACAAAAGTATGGTGTCATTTCTTTCAACCCAAATGGATAGGTAGCACCCCAGAAACATTACGATAAGAGTGTTACCAGTATGATGTCATCCTCCATGATTTCACAACATTGCAAATCAATTTCCTACCTTTTTAAATGACCGATTCATTCGCATATCTGTTGACATTATTTTTCCAGTAAACAAGTGACTTTTGCTCCCATAAGAAAAACGTAACACAGAGTGACTTTTATTCAAGACTGGCACAGCCTTTTAAACTGGAATAAAGTCAGACAAATACAAAGACCCAACAATCAATAGTGTGTGTGTGTGTGTGTGGGGGGGGGGGGGGTAACAAGAGCAGACCAACACTCAACTGTCTTCATAATAATGACTTGGCAAAGGTTTGGGGTTTTAAAAAAAAAGGGGGGGGGGGGGGTTGAAGATGAAGAAACTGGAAACATGAAAATAAGGAAATATATTATAGACATTAAAACTCTTCACTAGCTGCATGAGGTAACCATCGTAACGCCCTTTGAAGGCAGATCTATTTGTATTGCCTGCTCTGAGGCCTTTCGTCCGCTGGATTGAAACTCATCAGGGAGGCACGACTGGTTGTGTATGTGCTCCTGTCGTCAAGTAGAGACACACCACAGTCCATAATACCGTGGTGTTCTCACCACCAAGGGTTTGAAAAAAGAATCCAACAACACATCTAAAGCAGCCAGTGAAGGGTAGTAAACGAAAGTAAGGGGAGGAAAAACGTTGCTGAAAAACTAAAGGCATTATGCAAACAGTATAAAATGTGGGGACAATCTTTGAGCCTACGCTGAGGATCCACCCAGGGGTGCAAGGAGATCAAAAGACAAACACAAAGACGGACAGAAACAAATACAAATAACCTCGATTTAATCGAAACGAAATTGAGAAAAAAAAAGTGAGGCAGGGAACAGTAAACAATAAACAGTAAAAAAGTAGGGTAACTTTTGCTCCCATAAGAAAAACCTAACACAGAGTAACTTTTATTCAAGACTGCGCTTGTTTTCCCCCCACTATTAGATTGTTCATCTTTGTATTTGTCTGACTTTATTCAAGTTTAAAAGGCTGTGCCAGTCTTGAATAAAAGTTACTCTGTGTTAGGTTTTCTTATGGGAGCGAAAGTTACCCTGCTTGTTTACTGTTTATTGTTTAGTGTTCTCTGCCTCACTTCTTTCTCAATTTCGTACTTTTTTCAGTTTATTTATGTATTTTCGTTTGCTTATTATCACATCTAGAAGCGTTTTTCCCGTCATTTATGACTGGATCAAGCACTTCTGATCAGTCTTTATATCTTTTACATAGTTCACAAAACACTAATCTTCTTTTTGACTATTTTATTTCTCAGCCTAGCAGCAAAAGCCCAGAAACATTCTACTTCTTGAATGCAAAGGAATAGCACACGTGTACATGCACAGAAGCATAGAAACAGACTGAAAGAGATAATTGTACACCTACTGTGAATAATATGTTCTCAGAGAGAGAGAGAGAGAGAGAGAGAGAGAGATAGAGAGAGAGAGAGTAAACTAATGGAAGAGGATATGCTACTCTGTCTTTTTTTTTGGATCATTTTCTGCTATAATGAAAAAGAAGTTGGTGGAAAATGACTGCTTTTCATGTGTGTAATTGTTCTCTCTCTGTCTCCTTATCTCTGTCCTCTCGATCCTCTCTCTCTCTCTCCTCTCTCTCTCCCTCTCTCCTCTCTCCTCTCTCTCTCTCTCTGTTAATACCTTCCTTACATCTCGTCTTCATATTTTGGAAATCTAAACTTGTTAGTACAGCTGTACTTATAACTAGTATTTAGATACACCACAGTGCTGCAATAGTCCTCGATTTGCTTCCTGACATTTGCCATTAAACACTTGAATAGTATAACTGTGTGACGGGACGTAACTTCTCCAAAATCGATACAAGTAGCTGGTCATTCTACATATCTCTTCATACTATAGGATTCAACTACATTTTTAAACCGTGTTGTGTGTGTGTGTGTGTGTGTGTGTGTGTGTGTGTGTGTGTGTTATTATCATTATTATTATTATCATTATCATTGTTATCATCAGCATCATCATTATCATCATCACTATTATTATTATTATCATCATCATCATCATCATCATGTTGGTGATGAATACTTATATAAACGCCTATCCTCGTCTAGAGACCAAGCTCTAAGCGCTTTACAATCCACTCTCGTTTGCCACAACGGCTGCACTGCTTCGTCTGTGAGTGTAATAATGCCTGTAAAGTTGCCGACCAAAGAGCTGCACTTCATTCTGTAGTTTCCCGGGGTGTGTCATCCAGTCAACATCGTTCACTCCATTTCCTTGCTTCCTTCATTCTTTCCATTTCTCTCAGCAGGCTGCATGCTACGTGTAACGTGTCATCTATACCAACGCCAAAAATGGCCTTCTCTTCCGAAAGTTGATGATGGAATTTCTATGTGTGTGGAAGATGGCATGCGTGCGTTTCACACACAGAACCTCGGTTTATAGTCTCATTCGAAAGACTGATGAGAAATGGAGTCAGAACCGATGGTAACTTCGAGGGAAAAATTCCCCTGTACCGAAACGGCCCAGTGAGATTCAAACCCATAACACCAGGATCACCAAGATTACAAGTCCGGTACTCTACCACTGAGCTATTCCAGCCCCCTATTCCTCTCTCTCTCTCTCTCTCTCTCTCGTCTCTCTTCTCTCTCTCTCCTCTCTCTCCTCTCTCTCTCCTCTCTCTCTCTGTGTGTGTGTGTGTGTGTGTGTGTGTGTGTGTGTGTGTGTGTGTGTGTTGTGTGTGAGGTATGGCTTTTCCATCTCAGATCCATTAACGTTCTTGCAGGTACGCACACACTTTCTTCTGGGAGAGTGGAGCTCTGTTCTCTCTTTTTAACGTCACGTGTTCATCTCGAAATTTGTCCTATGCAGTACCTTACTCACGAGCTACTGGCCTGTGATGTGAAAAGTCAGTGCAGGGAACTAGAGAACACTGAGACATGGTACAGGGCGACTTGTAGTATGCCCCAGGGAGTGACACAGCCGTACTTTTATTGCGACCTATCTGGAGACTTCGTGCCTTACAGCCTGGTGTGTGATTATCGAAATGATTGTTCTGATGGACGTGACGAAAACTTCTGTGAGTATCTAATGTGCAAGGAAGACATGAACGACTGTGGGCATGGAAAGGTTTGTGCTCTTACATTTCCCAAAACATTTTCCTCGTCTTCTTATCTGTTCGTGAAAATTACTATATTAAACATCTAAATATGGCTTGCAACTCTGAAATCCTCAGATTCGTCTTTGTTTCGCTTTACATCCTCTCAGTGTTATTCGTTTTCATGCTGTCCAATATGGCTACCGCATGCACAGCCACATTCTACTTTATTTTGTGGCAGTCCCAACAGCAGCAGTCCAAATTCTTGGCCATTAGATTTCAGCCTCCCCTTTTCAGACCTATCATTCCCAGCAACAGAATGATTTAGCCAGTGAAAAAGTTTCTATCATTTGTCGTCTGCCACTGGTCATGTAATAATTACATAAGGAAGCATCATGGAGGAAAGCAGCCAGCTGATGCCAGACAACATAAGCATAAGCTGCAGTGAATCCTAGCTCCCTGCCAGCAGACAAATTACCTTTGAACTAGTTGTGTATGTGTCCATGTTTGTGCTCATTATCCAAACATTCAGTAGTTACTTACAACATAGTGCTCATTATTCCGATCAGTGGTTACCTACAGGTCCTAGCCATCATTTCACAGGTAGGGTAGGCTCTTTACCTACTTTATCTACATCCTTTTGTTCGTCAGTCCCATTGTTGTCTGGTTCTACAGTTGCTGACTTTGTCATTTGTGTGACCATTTGATTAATTCTATCACTTGTAAGCAACATCAAAATGTTATGTTTTCCAATATTACTTCTTGGGGAAGACAAACTGTCCCAGCATATTCTGATACAGAGCAAGATAATTTTAATTAAAGAAAAAAAAAAGGTTTTCAGAAAAACATGCGTAGACGTTCAGGGCATTAGTTGATTCCGAAGTTAGCTACAAAATTACCAATGCAATTTGCGTTTGTGGAAAGGCAAATGGAGAACTGTAATCATGATGCACAGGAATTCCTTCAAAAAGAGAAAGAAGCAAGGACACATAGAGAAATCCGAACACTGACCTTGAGAGAGATGAAGTTGATGAAGATGAAGAAAATAAGTTGTTTGCTGTCTCCAATATTTAAAGGAAACGACAACGATGCATTCCTCAACGATGTCAAACTTGCTTTCAACAGAAATGAGTAAACTTGGGAAAACGTCACAGCCTGTCGTACCAAGATTGTTAACAGCACACACTAGCTAGCTTCGAGATGAGAATCTGCACAAAGAATGAAAGGGAAAAAGTGACCAGCCAACTGTTAAACCATGACTGTCCCTAGTGTTTGTGCCAACATTTTATGGCATCTTCCTGGCCATGTGGGCAACTCTGACCTCTTAATCTATCCAACAGTGAGGCGTCATACGTTCAGCCATTGCAGCAGCAGAACTTTTGAACGATGTGTTGCCATTGGCACGCCAGAAAGGACATTATGTAAATGTATGTAGATGTTCTGGTTGCCACAATAAAATGCATTAGAGAGATGGACAAATCAAGGGCAAGTCTGCATATTGCGGAAACAAAGAAACCAGACTGGGAGGGGGTGGCGGGAGGGGGGGGGGGTGGGGCGGGTTGGTCCCTTTTTAGGACCACAAATCAGAGTCGCAATCCCACTTACAAAAAGGAAAAGACAAACTCTGCTCCTAGTTGGCAGCAAAACTTGTTACAATTACCACCAAGTGCAATGGATCGACAAGTGAGTGAGTTTTGTTTTACGTTTTGTTCCTGGTACTATTTAAACATAGGAAAGTGAACCACCGACGTTTGACAGAAGGTATGGAGATGACTCACTGGTGATTCTGGGTTTTGGAAACCGTGTTAAGTGTGTGGTATTAAATGATGTAAATGATTTGCCACCAGTTTCAGAACAAGATGTAAAGATGAATGAGTGAGAACACTGACACTGATAATAGACATATGGACAAACCACCAGCCAAACAAATTATATCATCATGTCTTTGTTATCCTCAAGGATTGCTGCCACCAGGGTTTCTTAGAGAGACAGAAGGTGTTTTTTGTTAGAATAACAAATGACTGAAAAAATAAATGAAAAAAATAACACATCAACATTTAGTAATGGACACTCTGAAGGCAGCTGTTAATCTAGGTAGTAAAACATGGTTTCACGGTCCCCATTGATCATAACAATGGCTTTACAACTCGGATTTTGTATATTCTAATATCAGTAAATTGCAAAGATGTTTAAAAGAAAGGGGCAGCAAAGTGGATTAAATGCATAGTCAAATTCAGCGTTTTAACCTGGGAAGTTTTTAACACTCTAAAACTCCCTACTTAAAAAGGAAGGCGTGTGACAACATCTGTTTTGAACGTATCACTGCTGTAGGGCAGCTCCCAGAAAGATGGCATTGCTGACGTTTGGCGTACCTTGGCAATGCTACAGAAGCTCGAGTTTGTTGTACTTCTTTTGAAGTCCAGTTTGAAACCTTCAGAGAAAGCCTAGTGGCTGGGAGATGTGACTGACATTGGGTCAACGACAGTCACTCCATATGCAGACAGAGTCTGCAATTTGTCGGAATGTTGTACATATCTGCTGAAATAAAAATCCGTTCATCTAATATCACAGAAATCGTCCGGATTTATTGGGAACATGACTGCAATATTTCAGCTGTAAAGTGCGATCTACGTCCTTATTGTTGCCTCGATGAGGATGAGAGAGAGAGAGAGAGAGAGAGAGAGAGAGAGAGAGAGAGAGAGAGAGAGAGAGAGAGAGACTCTGGGAAAAGTACAGCGTGATTCTGAACAGCCCTATGGCTTGTCGTCACAGAGAAGAGAACTGGAATGGTGAGTCTACAGTGCACAGTATGCATCTGATAAATTTGAATGTAAGGTCCACATTTAGCCAGCAGTTCACATAGCAGTTTTCTTGATGGGACTATGATTGCGACTGGGTTGCACCAGAAGTTTGATGACTGCCTATTATTTCAAATCAACTATTTTGAAAGTGACAGTCTATTTTTCTTTTTTTTTTCTTTTTTTTTTTTTTTATTTATTTATTTATTTATTTTTTTTTTTTGCTTTACAATTATACTAGAAACAAATAAGATGGGGAGGGGAAGGGGGGACGCTGAGCTAAAATTTAACTATGCTACGACCCTCAGAAAATTAGAACATGAGAAGAAACCATACCCCACCCTGAAACGCTGTTACAAACGACTGTTGGAACTGGTATGCAAGTCAAAAGACACAGCATGTATTTTGCTGGCCAAGACAATATATTTTCGCTGATCACATCAAATCACTCTGGAAGCAAACTTTTATGACACTGAAATGATGCAGTCAGTTCGGAAGCAGTTGGTATTTATTCCTAGCTTGAAGTATTTGATGCCAGGTGGAAGGAACAAATGGACACAAATCTCTTCCGTCAGACCTGACTTATCAGCTGATGCTGTTGATGCTTCATCAAGGTCATTGTAAAATGTTAATCTATGTGCATTTCTTCAGCATCTAAACTCCAGTACTGCAAAAGACTCAGGGAGACCAGGCTGTATGGGGTATTTGTCACTTCAGACAGTTGCATTGCTGTCACTACTCAAAGGGGGATGCGGGGGGAGGGAGGAGGGCGGGGGGGGGGGGGGGGGGGGGGGGGGGGGGGGGGGCAGCACATTTTAGACAACTCGATGGTACATGACGTGAATTGTACATTGTGTGTATGTCTGTGTTAAAACAAAGCAAAATAAAGGCCCATGCCACCACTGTAACTGGAGATATCTGTGCATATACCACATCTAAACGAGTGAGATTGAGAACACATCTCAAGGATGAAGGGAAATGACTGTTCCATTCACAAGCTTTCATAAACGTAGGTCCCAAATCACGTTAAGCCATTGAAACTAAACTCTATTAGAAATGGTGGGTCTGGATACACCCCGGCTTTCAGCTCACATCACACAGATTGCTCGCTTGTAGCATTCTCAGGATGTATGCAGGGGCACGGCCAGAGACAGTTATGCAGGCAGACAGGTGATAGAATTACAGCACGTTTGCCCGGTTCTGGTGTAAGTCATGGATCGTAGATAATGAAAATAAAATACTGGCACAGTTAGAATTACAGAGCTCAGTTTAAAGGATCTGCCCCGTTTATCTTTGTTGAACATTTCTAGTAATCATTGCTTGACAATGGCAGACAACAAATAATCAGATTTTACAGAGACTTATCTGGGGGGGGGGGGGGGGGGGGGGGGGATTGATTGATTCAAACATTTTGAGGATGATGTTGCTAGTGGTCCTTTCATGCCCATATATCATACTTGAAATTATTATGAAAGCTCTACTTGGTTTGACTCCATAAGAGGAGGCAGAGTCTGACCAACACTACAGACCCTAGACATCAAGTTGTTCGGCGTCCTGGAGTACCTGAGGACATCAAGCTGTACGGCATCCTGGAGGACTTGAGGACATCAAGCTGTATGGCATCCCGGGAGGACCTGAGGACATCAAGCTGTACGGCGTCCTGGAGGACCTGAGGACATCAAGCTGTATGGCATCCTGGAGGACCTGAGGACATCAAGCTGTATGGCATCCTGGAGGACTGGAGGACATCAAGCTGTACGGCGTCCTGGAGGACCTGAGGACATCAAGCTGTATGGCGTCCTGGAGGACCCAAGGACATCAAGCTGGACGGCGTCCTGGAGGACCTGACGACATCAAGCTGGACGGCGCCCTGGAGGACCTGACGACATCAAGCTGGACGGCGTCCTGGAGGACTTGAGGACATCAAGCTGTACGGCGTCCTGGAGGACCTGAGGACATCAAGCTGTATGGCGTCCTGGAGGACCCGAGGACATCAAGCTGTACGGCGTCCTGAAGGACCTGACGACATCAAGCTGGACGGCGCCTTGGAGGACCTGACGACATCAAGCTGGACGGCGTCCTGGAGGACTTGAGGACATCAAGCTGTATGGCGTCCTGGAGGACCTGAGGACATCAAGCTGTATGGCGTCCTGGAGGACCCAAGGACATCAAGCTGGACGGCGTCCTGGAGGACCTGACGACATCAAGCTGGACGGCGCCCTGGAGGACCTGACGACATCAAGCTGGACAGCGTCCTGGAGGACCTGACGACATCAAGCTGGACGGCGTCCTGGAGGACCTGACGACATCAAGCTGTATGGTATACTGGAGGACATGAGGACATCAAGCTGTACGGCGTCCTGGAGGACCCGAGGACATCAAGCTGTATGGCATTCTGGAGGACCCGAGGACATCAAGCTGTACAGCGCCCTGGAGGACCCGAGGACATCAAGCTGTATGGCATTCTGGAGGACCTGAGGACATCAAGCTGGACGGCGTCCTGGAGGACCCGAGGACATCAAGCTGGACGGCGTCCTGGAGGACCCGAGGACATCAAGCTCTACGGCGCCCTGGAGGACCTGAGGACTAAAGCTTTTGTCGTGGACTGTGTAGTGACATGTGATGGAGTGAAAAGGAAGCAAGAAAAGCAAGAAAAGGAATCCACTGATTGCTGTTGACAGTAATGAGGTCAAACAGTTAATAAGGAAACAAAGTTATGCCCGGCGCATTTAAACGAGCTTTCATGGAGAGGAAATACGAGGCCCTACCCAAGGGCATGCTAGCAGGTCGCCATCACCTATGCACAAACGTTGTCATGAACCAGCAAGGATCGAATCTGTTGAAGGGTTCACATCACCAAAAAGTTCCATTTATCTGGGGACACCATAGACCATAGGTTTTTCTGTTGGCCTGAAGAAGTGTCAACGGTAAGCCAGTATCTCAGAAAGGTTTGGAATGTTGATAAGATTTTCTTTTGGTGCAAACTCCACTTCTGTGGGCAACTCTCAAAATTCTTGTGAGATCTGAACACTTGCATTCGGCAAAGAAAATTAGTTGAATGAGTCTACATCCTTCTGGTACTATTCCTACCCATTTATTTAGCTCCTGCTTTGTCAGAATTTTCACATGTATGTACAAAATGTGATTATGCTGTGTTCTGTTGAATATGTGGCAATCTGACAGATGCAAGATTTCGTTGTTGTTTTTTGCAAGACCTGTGATGTTTCCTCTTACGTGTTTTAAAAGATTAAAGGTTTTTGAATGTGTGTGTGTGTGTGAGAAGAGTCCCTGACGTCTGTTGTTCAGTGTGTAAATAGGGGGACACGCTGTCGGGACAACCGGATATGTCTTGAAGACGATCATGGGAGATATTGTTTTGACAGGGATTATTCATTTACTGAATTAAGCCCTCCAGCTGTAGTCAATTTTGATATACTTGATGGATTCACCGTGACCCCTTTATCAGAAAGCAGCATGCAGTGCCCAGAGACTCATTTTCAGTGTCACAACAATGGTTACTGTCTCCCTGGTCTATGTCAGGTGTAATGGCATGATTGATTGTCCGGATCATGAAGACGAAGCTGACTGTAAGAATTTCAAGACTTGCCGGGGATATTATCGATGTCGTGACAGCCACAAGCTGGTCTGTGCACATGTGAATCATCTGTGTGATGGTCTGCCTCAATGTCCCTCCATGATGATGAACTGATGTGCTCCGCTATTTGTCCTGACTCTTGTGTTTGTTATGGTTTTGCATTTTTCTGCAATCACACTTTTCCAATCAGCTTTTTCCCACAATTACGATACCTCGAAGCCTTTTATAATGAAATACGTATGAGCGACGTCACTCAAAACACCATGCTGCTCCACTTGGGCGTACAGTCATGTGGATGGAGGACGTTTAACAAAAGTTGTTTTGCCAAATCTTCACAGTTTAGATCTAAGTATGAATCTTCTTCATTCTGTCAACTTCAGTCACTTTGATGGAATGCCTCAACTTCGAAGATTGAATCTGGCAGGTAATCCTATATCTGGTAGATTTGTGTATGTCTCTAAAAAATATGCTTATCCATCACTAGTGATCTTCAATATTTCAAGTACCCAAGCAAGTTCTCTCAACATGTCAACCTTGTCAGCTCTTATGCCCAATTTACGAAGATTAGATTTGTCAAGGAACAGAATAAAGGCACTGCAAGAGCAAAACTTGTTTCATAATCTTCATTTTTTTGAATTTACAAAGTTGTCCCATAACTGACTTTGCTCCAGACTTCATGAAACGCATGACAGTTCTTAAGTATGTTTTTGCTGACAATTTTAAATTGTGTTGTCCTGTGTGTTTTACCGGATAACTTCAGAGGTGAATGTTTGGCCCCATCTGATGAAATCTCTTCATGTGATGACTTGTTGAAATCCATTGCTTACCGTTGTGCTCTGGCATTATTTGCAGTGCTTGCTGTTCTGGGGAACTTTGGTTGTTTTGTTTACCATCTCTGTTTTTTGACAGAAAGCACTGGGACTAGTTTTGTTGTATTGGTCCTTCATCTGTGTGTTTCCGACTTTTTGATGGGAGTCTATTTAGTCATTATTGGTGTTGTTGACCAGATTTATGCTGGTAGCTACATTTGGACTGAAAACCACGTGGAAAAAGAGTTTAGCCTGCAGCAGTGCAGGTTCTTTTCCTTGTTGTCGTCTGAAGTATCAGCATTCCTGATCTGTTTCATCACTTTGGATCGTTTTCTTGTGCTCCAGTTTCCTTGTAGTCAAATTCGTTTGGAGCCAGATCAGCTCACGTAGCTTGTGTTATTATATGGGCACTGGGTCTATCGCTGGGTATTGTGCCTTTGCTCCCTGTAACCTCACACTGGGGTTTTTTTTCCACCAAACCAGTATCTGCATTCCACTGCCTGTCACCAGAGCTGACTCTCCTGGTCATATTTATTTATTCAGTATCATGATTGTTTGCAACCTATTTCTCTTTCTCATGATTGGTGTGGGTCAGTTTCTTATTTACTGGCTGGTGAGAAGTAACAGTGCATCTAAACAGCTAACAAATATCAAAGCATATTGACTGACAATTCACAATCCAAGGAAACAACCTTTGCCAGGCGTCTACTATCTGTAGCCATGTCTGATTTTCTGTGCTGGTTTCCTGTCGGTCTGTGTGGGGTCCTGGCCGCCACTGGCGTCGTCATTCCGGAGGAGATAAACGTGGGAATGGCAATTTTTGTCTTGCCTCTGAATTCAGCATTCATCCATTCCTCTACACTTTGAACATAATATTAGAAAAAACGGCGTAAAAACACAAGAGATGCGCTTTCTGAAAATGTTACGCGCTCGGCAAAGTGGTAGCACTTGATTTTGAAAAAAAAGAAGAAGAAAAGAAAAGAGAAGAGAAAGAGAAAGAAACTCATACGTCTAGACTATGTAACGGCTGTACTGAAAGCAACTTGTCACCAGCAGGCTGGCTCCGTCTGCATGTTTCTGGCTGCATGGAATCAACAAGACCCATTTCACTATCACTCTCCTCTACCCTTCTGTGCTCTGTGGTCTCCTTCCTACGTGTCCCTTCCTCACTTTGGCCCGTTACCACCTGGCATTGTCAGTAGTATCACAATTACACACCAACTCCAGTTCTTACCCCTTCCTTCACCACACTAGTAGTCTGTCACATCCCGCGCTGCCAGTGGGGTTACAAGCACCTTTTCGAATACAGCAGACTTCTGTATGTTTGACAAGTACACTGATTCTAACTGTCATTGTTCTTGGTGACTGAAAAAAAAAAAAACAGCATGAAAACCAAGGTAGAACTGAGTGCAATCAGACTGAACAGGAACAAGGCTCATTGTGACCTTCCACCCGTCCACGACCCACTACTGAGTAATACTCACTTTAGCTGCCAGCAGACTTCCCTTTGCCAGACTATCGGAGACAAGGAACAGTAGTCAAAATATGTCTAGTTAGGACATTTTCCCCTGAGCCCATACGTCTGTGTCCATCATTCGAAATGTTCCATCTACAGTTCGATGCCATCACTGGTGTCGATGGTATATACAGCAATAATACGTGTTAACTGTCGTTGTCGACAATCACTTGAGCAAGACAGGGGAAATGGAGGGTGAACAGTGTGTTGCAGAATTTGATAGGAAGTGACAGAAACCACGGATCACTGCGTCAGAGAGTGTTGTGACTTTCTGGTCTCATGTCCATGCCTGTCTACTTGCATTATTTCTATGTCGCGCATACCAGCTTCCCCATTTAACATCCGTACCACACTGTTCCACATCTAGCAGTCGGCAGGTAGAAGTCAATATCAGGTCGTCCTGAGAAAAACAAAACAAAAAACAAAAACAAAAACAAAAAAAAAAAACAGAGGAAATGCTGCGTTGATGATGAAGATTCATTTCAGCCCTCTGTAACAAAAGTAAATGCTAAATCGCAGAGCTACCGTGAGACAGTGTCTCCCTTTGGAGCACGCCACCACATCATCCATGGACACTCGGCGATATATGTTACCCTGATATGAACTCACAATAGGCGCAGATGCGGAGAACAAATCAAAATCGCTCTCTCTCTCTCTCTGTGTGTGTGTGTGTGTGTGTGTGTGTGTGTGTGTGTGTGGTGTGTGTGTGTGTGTGTGTGTGCACGCGTGTGTGTGTGTGTGTGTGTGTGTGTGTGTGTGTGTGTGTGTGTGTGTGTGTGTGTGTGTGTGTGAGAGAGTGTGTGAGAGAGAGAGAGAGAGAGAGAGAGAGAGAGAGGGATAGAGATAGAGACAGAGTGAAAAGGAAATAATCAGCACAAGTTTTTTTTTTTTTCTGATAGTGGGAATATACCGTTCACTCTGAAAATTTCCAGGTATCGTTACTGAAGCTGAAGATCTCTGCTGGAAAATTTCTGTTGAAATCACCAATATATAAGGAAACAGCAGGTAACATGGAATGTGCTCGTTTGCTTTAGTAAGTCCAGGTTTTTGTTTTGTTCCCTCCCAGCTGTTTTGAAAAAAAAAAACTGTGGAACACTGTTAGTCATTCTTTTGCTAATTAATAATTGGCATCCCTTCTTCAGGCAAGAGAGTGAGAATTTGAAACTCACGTTCTCTTTCCCTCTTTTGTTCCCTTCATCTTTTCCTTTAACAGTTCCTGAGTGTTTTAATCAAACAATACTTATACTCCTTTGTGTGTTGACGACTTTGATATGAACGTGGTCGAGGTTTGTGCGTATTGAAAAAAAAAAAATACAGGACAGGGATGGGAAAACGGGGGTTTATTTTCGAATTCCAGACTAAACTTTGCCAAAAGCCAGTGATAACTCTCCTGACAAGAATCGCAAAGGTAAAACTCATCTGGGGTTTGCCTTTGAACATCTTGGGTCAGGAAATCTTTACAGTCAAAGGTAAACTTCAGCTGGTCGAAACAAACTTCTCAATTCGAAAAAAAAACTGGATCCTCTCACTCGAAGATCAGTCATTAGGACGCCACAGTTTCTGGCCTAAAATTCAGAGGCAAGATTCTTTTTCCTTTTCAATATACACAACCATATATCTGTCTTAACACTAGAAGCCCCCTCCAGGCACATATTTGTTGTCGTCTTTTCTACTATAGAGCAGATTATTCCATTCATTTATTCATACATACCATTGTTCTTCCAGTTAACTTTGCAGAGGCCGTGAATGTTCCAGGAGAATCTATCCACCTTGCAGGCCAGTTCTTTCCATATATAAAATCACCGATGTTGTTTTTATATTCCAGACTGCAAATGTGAAGATGTTCCTTTCACAGATACTCTGAGGTTATTTCTGTAAGACACCTTTGTTTTTACCTGGTGGAGGCTGACAGATGATATTGTCATTGCTGTCTGCAAGATGTCTGGTAAGATCTTTGAATTTTCTTTTTCCATGCAGTTATGACATACGGGGAGTGGAACTCATAATCCAGACCATCCCTCTTCAGTTCGAGTTTTTCCTGTTGGATTCATTGTCCACATATTGAAAGTAGTACTAGGTTACAGGACCAACAGTCGCTGGATAATTGCTGGCCCTACTCATTGTAGGGATAGGGAAGCTATCTGTGGATTTGTCGGTGGTTCGATAAAAGTTCTGAAGTGGAATATTTCTGTCATGGATGTATAAGACGACAAAATCTTAATTGAAATGTATTTCTGATACTGTACTGAAACTTCAAACTAGCTTTAAAGTTGGAGTGGCATAAGAAATGTTTGATTCATTTTGAATTTAAATATACAGAACTTTTGGAAGCGGCAATGAAATAGAGGACTGTAAGAACTACCCACATTTTCATGTACAAAAACAAACAAAGAAATGGTGCACTGAGAGTGAAGTCAATACTGTGTTTTTCACCCATTATTATTGTATCAACAACCAGTTGCCAGAATAATTCTGATGCCTGCAATTTCAAAGCATATGATCAATAATGTATTCTACTTGTTTTGCAAAACGTACTT
>JADBJO010023259.1:0-17500 GCA_016801955.1 Conus betulinus
CATTCGCCACCAATAATTTGAGGATGGGACCACTACCCTCCCACCCTGCCCCCACCCCCCTCCACCCTACCGGTTTGACCTGAAACGGACTTTAAAAGTGTCAATGTTTATACTCTTCAATCACAGGTAACCGAAGTGGAGTTACACAGCAATGTTAGGGCGAGAATAAAAATGGGATGGTGTATCTGAAAGTCACCCATGTGCGGATCCAACTCGCACACACGAGCAGAATGCGCAATGCCCCGTCTTATTTTGTTATTTCTTATGGTCGCTTCTCTCTCTCTCTCTCTCTCTCTGCTCTCTCTCTCTCGCTCACAACACACACACACACACACACACACACACACACGGCGCACAACACACACACACACACACACACACCAACACCCACAAACACACACACACACACCACACACACAACAGAGAGAGAGAGAGAAATACACCACGCACGCACGCAAAGCACTCACGTAGGTGCGCACGTACGTCACTCCTGCATAAATGCACACACGTGCGCTATATGCACGCATGCAACCACACACACACACACGCACACGCACGCACCCACGCACCCATACACACATACGCACATACGCACACACATACATATGCCTGCATGCACGCACGTACGCACACACACACACGAACGCTAAACCTTAATATGGGCTCAAGCATGAACATATGCACGTACGCGCGCATACACACACGCATTCACACATGTGCATGCGCATATGCACGCACATACAAACACCAGAAGCTTGAACAGAAAATAACCATACGCATTACCTTTATTAGAACATTATTGCTATCATCAGGGAAGAATATCCTATGTACTGATTCCTAATTTAATGTCCAGACAGGCACACACACACACACGAACACACGACGAACGAAACGCCCCCCCCCCCCCACAACACACACACACACACAGGGGCGCGCGCGCACACTCTCTCTCTCTCTATCGGTCTCTCTCTCTCTCTCTCCTCACTCACTCACTCACACACACACACACACCACACCACACACAGAATATATATAATATATTATATACTATATAATATATATATACATGTGTGTGTATGTGTGCTCACACGTTTTCATCTCTCCGCCTCTGTCTGGCTGTTGTCCTGTCTGTCTCTCTCTCTCTCTCTCCTCTCTCTCTCTCATCTCTCTCTCACACACACACACACACACGCACACACACACACACACACACACACCACACACACACAGGGTCACACACACCACAAACACACATACACGCACGCACGCACGCACGCACGCACGCACACACCACACACACACACCACACACACACACACAACACCACACACACCACAAATAGACGTATAACAGTGACAAGACAGACAGAGGGGTGGGGAGGGGAGAGAGAGAGATGGATAGCCACACACTTGCTCATACATGCATCGAGTCTCTGGTGTGTGTGTGTGTGTGGTGTGTGTGTGTCTGTGTGTCTGTGCTGTCTGTCTGTCTGTCTGTCTCTCTCTGTCTCTCTGTCTGTCTCTCATGTGTTTGTGTGTTATTGTGTGGTGTGCCTGCTTGCGTGTATATGTGTGTGTGTCACGCGCATGCACGTGCGTGTGTGTGTGTGTGTGTGTGTGTTGTGTGTGGTGTGTGTGTGTTGTGTCCATGTGTGGTGCTTGCCAGGTGTGTGTGTTGCCTAGCGGTGTGTGTGTGGGGGGGGGGGGGGAGGGGGCGGTGAATACCTTAAGAACATCATAATCATTTCAACGAGCAATTCTATTCTTAAAAGAGGATGTCTTTCCGTATGTGACGTGGGCAGTCCTATATATTTAATTAAATGAGAGAGAAATACGTAAGGTATATAAACATTTTATCAGTACAGGTTGTGGTTCAAGTATATGCCATTCAGTGTTCTAGTCACCCGCTTGAATCACCGCACTGCACCTTAAAGAGAATGTGCATGCATGCACTACATACATTTGACTGAACGAGTTAGCTGGACTGCCAAACATGGATTTTTACTTCGTTTCCTCGCCCTTCTGTCCGAACTGAACACGTCAGTTTCCAAACTAATCCGTCCAAAGACTCAGGAAAACCGCCGTGCACAACTGTGTCCGCATTGTGTATAGCGAGATGGTGTTTATTCCTTGGGATAACCCTGAAAATGTCATCACTGAGCAGGCAGAAACCATTGTTTATCGAATAAAGAATATTATGATTGTAGTCCTGTTTCTGGATTGGCGGACCTACCAACGTCATCAACATGGCGGTGTTTCACAGGCAAGTCTTGGTGATCGTGTCAACCTGTGTCTGTTTGCTCTGTCTCTCGTGACGGTCTGTTTGTGACGTTGCAAATGTTGCTGTATGGTGAGCAGATGTACGTACAGTTCACCACAAAAGAGAGGTTTGGTCAAGCGTACACGTTCTTGGTTAACAACAGTCTGCTATTTCTAATAGCCTCCAGTTTACATTTCGCACGTGTTGTCCGCCATTATTGCCACAGAAAGATGCCTGTGTGTCCTCAATCCGCTGAGATTCCAAAGCCTACTGCGTACTAGAACAATGGCGGCTACCATCACCGTTATCAGCATGCATCATCATCGTGCATCGATACCGTGTCGGATGTTTTTTTTTTTTGAGCCTACATCCGGTGACATTATTATGACATTCATCGAGGGAACTTTCTACAGAGAACACAAACAATTCATTAACATTGTCCACAGTTTTGTATTAGGTTTGGGTCTGCCTGTCACGGAAATGGTTGTGGTGGCGACAGCAACGGCCATAACGGTCGAGAAATTACGTCAGGCAGTGACGTGGAGATCAGGAACGTCCTCTTCCATCTCAGCCAAGGAACTGGCACTGACCAGGATCCTTGTGGGTAACTCGGTCTTCTTCATTGTGTGCATTACTCCTGTCACGGTCATTCGTTTCAGCAATCTGCTTATTCCGGAACACTGAACTCCGGTCGACGTCCATCACAACCTCTTTTCTGACGGGCGTCTGGTTCACTGAAATGTTCACTGTCATCAACGCTACCTTCAATTTCTTTATCTACTTCATCATGGG
This sequence comes from Conus betulinus, assembly GCA_016801955.1. Taxonomy (NCBI): domain Eukaryota; kingdom Metazoa; phylum Mollusca; class Gastropoda; order Neogastropoda; family Conidae; genus Conus; species Conus betulinus. The sequence continues at coordinate 3,052 of JADBJO010023259.1, forward strand.
GTCTCATTTACCGCCAACATTCTGGGCTCTGCTTGGCAGACAAAGAACGGGAACGAAACTGATGAGAACCACCAAACTTTGATTGTAATCCATTGCCAGTTATAAATTTCGTGTGTGTGTATGTGTGTGTGTGTGGTGTGTGTTCAAGAACACTTGTGGTGGTGTTCTTCAGATAACGTCTTGTGTCATGTGCCCACAATGCTGACTTATTTGATACCACCTCAGCGTAAATGGCACAGCGGTTTAGTGTTACGCAGAAATACTCAGGTTTTTGATGAATGCCATCGTCGGTTGCTGTTATTTTCCTTTGTCGCTTAATGACTGGATGAAAATAAATTTTGCCAGAAGGAAAATCTGTTTCATTTAATCTAAGGTCCAGTCCCTAACACCTGGAGTCGACCAGACTTTTTTTGAAACAGTAATTGAAGTGAGTTCATTGATTTTGAAAAGATTGTAGTTCCATAGCTTATTGACCATAGGGGGGCTGAGCTGTCCGAGTGTCGCAGTGTCAAAGGCACGTCATGATGGAAAGAAGAACCTATCCCACTCCTTCTGCCACCTTTAACCTTCCCCGAATTGAATCACGTGCCCCTTTACTGCCGAGTGGACAGAGGTTTTAAATACGAAAAAAAATCCGATAGCACGGGTTGATTGAAGTGACGACCGTCAGCTCCTACTTTTCCAAAACTTGCAACAATCTTTATTAAAGAAGAACGACTAAAAGGACACGTAATATGTCATTGAAATTAGTAATGACATTAAAGAACCGATTAAAGAATATGCAGTAGCTTATGACGATAATCTAGAATATGGCCAAGCATATTTGAGGCAACTAGCATTTACAACACCACAGCAATTATTGACGTTTTATTGGGTGAAAATTCAATCGAAAACTGTAACATATTCCGTTCGGGAAAAAAAATAAACAGAAAAGAAGGCCCTCGAAGTTTCAATTATTCTGGAAGGGAAAATAACATTAGAAGAAGCAGCCGCAGCACGTAAAGAATATGAAAAAATGATAAAGTCCAGGAAGCGACGGCTTCACCTGTGAATTGTTTTAATTCTTTCTGGAAACACATGGGGGTGTTTGTAGTCAGATCACTCAATGAAGGATTTATTTAGAAAAGAACTGTATGTGACTAAGAAACAAGGAGGATTATAATATGTATTCCAAACCAGGTAAACCTAGGTGATACATCAGAAGCTGGCGATCTATCACGTTTATTGAATGTTCTGCAAGTAAAATTTGGGCCAGCATGCATCGCATCCAGAATAAAATCAGTTCTATCAGTCTTATCGGAGAAAATAAAACACGATTTATACGTTGAAAGATATATTGGAGACAGTATTAGACTTATGTATGATTTAGTATATACCATTTAATAAAGAAAATCTGCCAGGGTTCTGTTTATATGTTGATTTCGAAAAAGTTTTTAATACCATAGACTGGAATTTTATGTTCATAAGTAATTAAGACCTTGGGCTTTGGAGACAATAAGTATAACTGGAAAAAAACGTTAGATGGAAAACGCTAAGAACACTGTAACCATAAATGGGAAAAGCATTAAAAACTGGTTTACAATCAATGGGGGAGACAGGGTGATCGTATTTCGCCGTATTTATTTTTTTATGTGTTAAAATTTTAGCAAGCATGATCAGGCCAAAACAAAAATATCAAGGGAACATTTATAGCTCATGTAAAAAAAATAAAATTGCACAATTTGCTGACGACGCACAATCTTTACAAAACGGAGATCAGTTTACTTTTTGGAAGAGAGTATAAAAATCTTGGCAAAATTTGGAATGATATCAGGTCGGGTATGGGTATCTGGGGAAAGAAAATGAAACATTTTAAGACTTTCAAGCATGAGCTTCAGATCAAGATTCCCACTACAAGCAATTTACAGAACTTTCTTGCTGGTCAATCCGACGCCTCATGGTCTTTTTGTCATATAAGCATCGGGTTTCTTCTAACTCTCAGTGTGTTTTGTGTGTTTTTCACACAAGTTGGTATCTCTACTTCCAATACTCCACAGCAGAGACTAGGTCTTGGTTTTGGATGTCTTCAATACTCAGTAGACTGACTTTGTTGTGCGGCTGGAAGCATTGGGCGGGCAACGACATAGTGAAAGTGAACTGACAATGGAAAGTCTCTCTTTTGAAAACTTTTGCAGCGAAGGAACTGAGCATCACCTTCACCCTCATGTCGCCGAAATCTGAATTTAAGACAGCCTGGAGACACTCACGCTCAAAGCATTGACACCTTCTGGACTATATTCTTGACCGCTCAAAGTAGTCTAATGTGATTCAAAACTGCGTAATGGCAGCGCCGACTTGTCACACGAACAATCATCTGGTCAGATCGAAACTCTCAATATATCTATCAACACACAAACAAAACAGGAAAAGAAACAAGGGAGTCGATCAAAATAATCACACGCCAACAAACATCACGCCCTGAAAGAGGCGTTCCCAGAACATTTCTACAGGAGTAAGTGAAGGCTCTCAGAATGACTCACCATGGAGAGATACAGTGGCGGCAGTTGAAAACTATTCTGCAGAACACACGGCTGAAGTTGGCGATTTGTAAATCCAAGATTCCGTCCAAACGACACGTGCCTGCAATGACACAGTTCTTGCCGGTCCAGATGATCCAGCAACCAAAGCGATCGACCAGAAAGGCTTACAGCTCCGTCTACTCTAGCACAGAGAAATGAAGATTAAACGGTGGACTGATGGATCATATGCAGCACCTGGCAGACACTGGGAACACATGTGCCTTTCACGACGCACTGTGTTGGGTGTCTGGCCCGGTGCTTCAGGTCATATCACCCCTACATTTACAGATTCCTTCAGCGCTGTTTCCCAAAAGGGAATTCAGTCTCCCCTGCCGGACAGAGTACAGTATATGGAATTCTCGGAGATGAATGACAAGTGTAGAAAAGGTCCTCTGCAGAGATCCTCTGACAAGCAGTGAGGCTGGACATGGACAACACGCCTGTGCGGGAGTAAGTGAAGCTTCCAATCGCCGAGTGTAAGTGCCACAATGCCACTGGCGTTGTCCCCGGAAGAGGGTGTGTACGAATGTCGGGTATTCTTATATCATCATCATCATCATCATCATCATCATCATCATTATCATCGTCATCATCGTCATCACCATCATCACCATCATCGACGTCGTCGTCGTTGTCATCAGTCTCTTAACCGTAGAATCTTGGGGCAACCACTTGAATTGTCGATCCTCTTCCACCATAGTCTCTCCTCTGCCACTCAGGGAACGGACAAAGGTCAGACCTGTCCAGTCTTGGATGTTTCCCTTCCACCTTTTTTTCTGTGTTTATCCCTTTCCTCTGTTTCCTTGTATAGTGCTCTGGAAGATGTTTTTTTGCCAAGGTCGGAAAATCTACCTCTTTCGTTTTCTCAACAGTTGTCAGCAGGTCTTTAAAAAAGGACAATGCCTCCCGCAATTATTTTAAGTGCTTCCTCGCGGTGACTTGGTCTTTGTAGAAGATGTGTAGGATTTTTGCGGTAGCACCTCATTTCAAATACCTGGGTTTGTTCAGATCTGTCAGTTCCACCTGTCGCAAGCATACAGAAAGACTCGTGTCATCTGTTTGCCGATTATTTTCACTTTGAAACTGAGAGAGATGGTGGTTATTGATTCTGATGATCTTGAGTTGTGACAGCGTTGAAGATGTTTGGGCCATTCTAAAGACAAGCTCTGGCCTGGACTCTTCATCTCTCACAATGCTCCGAGCTAGGCAAACAGCTTTACCGTCTCACGTGTTCAGCCACTTGCTATGTCGTCTCTTTTGGTGGTGTGTTTTCATCATTTTTGTCTTTAAGCACTGATCTCCATGCCATATACGGCGGATTGTCTTGTCCTAAAACACACTTTCAGGGGCTCTCTCCAGTTATGGTAAATCTTACTAAACATATTTGTGTTTAGGCTATTTTGAACAGGTAAGAACATAGTGATTCAACTGATCTGAAGATGGCAAAATTGTTTACAAATCAAACATTAGAAATTGCACAAAGCGTTTAATGTAATCTGCAACAATTCTTCGTACAGATTTCGAGCTGCATTGGAAGTTCAGGTGGGAAATGAAAGGAAAAAATGCATGTGCCACGTGTAAAAATGTGAGCTTTAGAGCATATCGTGTACAATTCATTGAAAAAAAAAAAATCTGCATAACTCTCGGAAGAAAAGAAATAAAAATCGACAAGCTGGAAATATTTCCAGGAATGCGAGAAAAGCTGAAGGTGCTCAACATTCTCGGTACAAACAGTAACGTAGGTCAACAACGACAGTGCAAAAGCGGGTGTTGGAAGCGTCGAAAGGTGTTGCGCTTGGCAATGTGTTTAACCCAGGATGTCATTGTGGAAGCCCATCACTGCGGCTGTTACAATGATTCCCGAGTCAGACAGTCACCAATGGTTGTCACATACAGGATTGTCACACATTCGTCAGATAAACAGATAATATCACGGTGACTGCCATCTCGCGATCTTGTCTTTGCACTTAAAGACCCGATCATTTCGTTCTCAATCCAAGATCCACGTCGCTCGTGAACCTCGTCGATTCTAGCTTTGCAGGGGGGATAAGTCTAACATTACTGCTGGGAGACGCTTGAAGTCGCGCAAAGTAACTATACAGAATCTCTGCTCGTTGTTAAGAATGTCATTTCTGTTTCGTTGACCTGTTTCCGTTCTTGGGCCAAAATGTTCAGGTTTTCAATGCTTTGGTAATATTTAACCATCACTTCGGACAAAGAGATTACTGAGGCTGATGTCACAGCGTATGTTAAACCGTTCTAACTTCAACAGGTCTGACAACTATGTTTCGGTCTAGCACAAGAGAGTGGCGAGCAGTATTTTGCAGATTGAGTTCCCTCCCTTATGAAAAGATGGTTCAAACTTCAGTTTAGAAACACGTCGTCTTTTGGCTTTTGAAGACTCTGCAAAGTACATCGTAAATCGTGGACTGCAGTTAAGATAAACAGGTTATCAGCTTGCAATTTAGAATCGCTAACCAATGGTTCCTTTAATTCAGAAATGCCTTAAAAGAAGAAAAGGCAGAGAGAGTCGGAGTATGTGTTCATTGGCATGAAAGGGCGTTCTTTTTTGTTTGTTTCTTTGTTTGCTTGTTTGTTTGTTCGTTTCTCATACTAACCTTGGTGTATGACATACAAAAGTGTTTAGATGGAAGGAAGTCACAAAACGAAGTCTTTACGTTTTACACACTTAGAGGACACACAGAAAAAAAATAGAGAGAGAGTAAAGTTCCTAGCCCGTATGTCCATAAATAGACAAGAAACAAGTAGGTACATAAATGAACAGATGAATGGCCAAACAATGAAAAACAACAGCAAAGAAGAGTCGTAAAGCTGGCTGTCTGTACTGGACTATTGACATCTAACCAAACTTCAATACTAGATGTGAGAACTTGAAGGTGTCAACAGTGTAATGTGCGAGGCACGTCATGACAGCACTAAAACGCTTCTCACATGCTTCAGTTAGCATGTGTCTTAGTGTACAGTTCAAAGTATGTCTGTCTGCATCGTTCATGTTATAAGCATATGAGTTTTCCTTAAACATCCTGATGTTAACAACGAGTTTATTCTTCACTCGTGAGAAAACTTTCATTCCTCTATCTTGTTTGTATAGGTCTACCGACACAGGTGTCTACCAAGTGCCCCTTTTGTCTTTTAGAATTCAACAGTGTACTTTATTGGCTCGGATATGTTGATTATCTTACCGTCCTTTAGTAAAGTCGTTCCCTTGGCCGATTCTAGAATAGCCAGGTACTTTTCAGGAATTGTCAAAATACGTTGGAATTCCGTAAGCACCTGGGCAATTCAAGAATCACACCCAGAGATACACACATTGATGTTTAAGACATCGCCTGGGGATAAGGTTACTGATGTTGCTGGCACATTCAGTCTATTATACAATGTATGCTCAAGGTTTAGCTCCAGAGTTTTCTTATGTGACTAAGGTTTCTTTCCATCTTCCTCTTAATTGCGATGATGGAAGACAACTGGTACACGTTCCACGAATTTGTGAACAGGCGACTTTTCACATACCACTAAGAAGTGAATATGTTGCCCTAATTTTGTGCATAAAAACAATATTCCCGTTTTGTGTGCGTGCGTATGTGCGTGCGTGCATACGTGTGCGCGTGCGTGCGTGTGTGTGTGTGTGTGTGTGTGTGTGTGTGTATGTGTGTGTATGTGTGTGTGTGTGTGTGCGTGTTTGTGTGTGTGTGTGTGTGTGTGTGTGTGTGTGTGTGTGTGTGTGTGTGTGTGTGTGTGTGTGTGTGTGTGTTAATTCCAGGACGGAACATTTTTTTTCTCAATAATACCAGTAATATGAATTATTTCGACAGAGGAAGAGTGTTTGAGTACTTAAAAGTACTATTTAAGGAAGACTGTATCTGCACGATAAACAGTGATCATCTCAAGATAGACTAAGATACTTTGTCCGGTTTGGTCGTGTGATGATATGTGTAGGGTGATAACTCAAAAATAAAGGGGAAAATTGAGTATATGTGTGTAAGGATTAAAAAAAATGGAAGGCAGTGGGTTGTTACGGGAATGTTCTTGCAGGCATGCGAACTTGAGCCAGATACAAACAGATGATACCCGGACTTCACATAAACAGTAGAATCAAGAAACAAGAAGTGGAAGTAAGCCAGGAACAAACATCATTTGATTAGCCACAAACTGACTGCTAGTGGTCGAACAGGAACGAACATGAGATATTGCACCAGGGGCTGACAATAAGCTTTGGACTGAAAAAAACAGGTGGTGTTGAAACCAGGAACAAACAGCGGGTACCTGACCGGGAGCAGTAGGCTGGAGCAGTTGTTTGACCAGGAACAAGCAGCTCATGTTAGACCCAAAACAAGCAGGCGTTGTTTGACCTGGAACAGCAGCTGTTGTAACAGGAACCTTCAGCTCGACCTGGACCAGGAAATCAACAGTTTGTTTGCGTTGGACCAGGAACAAGCAGTTGGTGTTGGACCAGGAACAAACACTTAGTGTTGGACCAGGAGCAAACAGCTGGTGTTGAGCTCGGAACAAACACTTGGTGTTGTACCAGGAAAGCAACAGTTTGCGTTGGACCAGGAACAAACACTTGGTGTTGCACCAGGAACAAACAGCTGGTGTTGAGCCAGGAACAAACAGCTGGTGTTGCACCAGGAACCAACACTTGGCGTTGCACCAGGAACAAACACTTGGTGTTGCACCAGGAACAAACAGCTGGTATTGAGCCAGGAACAAACAGCTGGTGTTGCACCAGTAACAAACAGTTGGTATTGCACCAGTAACAAACAGTTGGTGTTGCACCAGGAACAAACACTTGGTGTGGAACCAGGAACAAACACTTGATGTGGAGCCAGGAACAAACCTGGTTTTGGACCATTGTGTTGCGTTGTCTGTCCTTCACGGACGAAGATGACCACGAGTTCTGCTATCACTGGGTGATAGTGTGTTTTTGTGAAGATGGCTGATAAGGCCGACCCTCGCTTTGGACAGTCTGTTGCAGTGTGGACAGAGTAGATTTGGAGGTGAGCCATGCTGACCTGCAAGACGGTACTTGCTTTCTTTGCTTTTTTTTTCCGGAAATTGATGTTTTTGCTCTTCTGCCACCACTCGCCTCGTTTCACAGTCTTTCACTCCGATTTGATCATGGTGCGCCAGATTGAGCGATCTCGCGCAGCTTCTTCCCAGGAGGCAGGGGCGATGCTACAGCACTTCAGTGAGGCCTTCATGTGTCTCTGTAGCGCTCCTTTTGTCCTCCATGGGAATGCTTGCCTTTCAGCAACTCGCCATAGAACAGTCTCTTTGAAAGACGATTTTCATCCATACGGTGTACATGTCCTGCTCACCTGAGTTGAGAGCGTATTAGCAGCGCAAAACTTGCTTTCTATCTTGACCTTCTGAAGTAGCTCTGTATCTGGTACTTTTGTCCAGCCAGTTGATGTGCGGCAAGGTTTGAGGCATCTCATGTGTGGAAAGAGTTCAGCGGTTTGGCATGCCGACTGCATACCATCTACCTTTCACAGGCATACAGTAGAGATGGCAACGCAACTGCACAATACACTTTGAGCTTGGTCTGTAGGCTTATTCCTCGTCTTTCCCTCACACTGGCTAGGAGTCTGCCAAAGGGCGCACCAGCTCTGGTAATCCTGGATCAAACGTCCTCGTCGATGGCGGCAGTTTGTAATAAAGTGCTACCGAGGCAGACGAACATATCTGCCACTGTAAGCTTCTGGTCATTGACTGTGATGTTTTGGCTCCATGTAGTGGGTTGCAGGAGAATGTTGAAACCAGCATGTCAATCTTCTTCGTGAGATCGAAGTCATCACAGGCTTTGGCAGACTGATCCATACTCTCTTGCATGTCAGACTGTGTGGCATCATCTACTGCACAATCATCGTCGAAAAGAAAATCACGGGCAGTGTCTTCTTGGGCGTTGGTTTTGGCCAGAAGGCTTTGCAAGTTGAAGAGCTTTCCATCAGTTCGGTATTTAAAGTCATCTCCGATGTCACCATTTCGGAAAGAATCTGTGGTCGTGGAAGAACGCAGCATACTGAAGAGGGTAGGGACTAGCAGGGAACCCAGCTTGTCGCCATTTAATATACAGGAAATGGTTGTGAGGCTCTTTCAATCATCCTGCACTTTTGCCTGCATACCATCATGAAACTTGTTGACCATTGAGGTGAACTTTGAGGGGCATCCAAACTTGGCCATGACCTTCCAAAACCCTTCATGACCGGCAGTGTCGAATGCCTTGATCAGGCCCATTGCCTGGCATTCTACTCCTGACATTTCTCTTGTTGGTGTCGTGCAGCAAAAATCATGTCCACGGTGCTTCGACCCCTCCTGAATGCGCACTGGCTCTTAGCAGCAAGCAGGTACTAATTTAGACGGTCGGGTATGATTCTGGTCAGAAGATCTCCACGATGGAGGACAGTGAGATACTACAGTGGCACATATTTTCTGGTTCCCTTTCTGCTCGAAGAGGCGAACAATAGAACAGTCTTTGACTTCCTGCTGAAGTTTTCTCTTGGTTCCACGTGGACTAGAATAACTCGGTGAGTTTTCTGATCAACTGTGTGGGCCACCACAGACGATATATCCGCTGGGATCTAGCACCAGATACATCACCACTGGACATAAACTTCACGGCTTTCTCCACTTGTTTTCGGCTGGGAAATCATCAAAGGTGTAGTCAATTCGGACCAAGGCAGTCTCGCCATCGCTTCGCCTTTAATTGCAGATGAGCAATTGAGACACTATTGAAGTGTTCAGCCCAGCACTCGGGAGTCTTCTCCTGGTCAGTAATCAGTCTATTCCCATCAGCACTCAGGAGAGGGGAGGATCCTGACGGAAATGGGACCGCAGATTGTCTTATGCGCACTGTAAAAGTTTTTCATGTCATTGCAATCGGGAAAAGATTGCATCTCTTCAGCCTTCTCATTCAGGCATGCATTCTGCATTTGGCGTGGCTCAAACTGTACACTTCATTTGGCAATGTTGAATGCGGCTTGTTGGGAAGCAGAGTTAGGATTGTTGTGGAGTCTGTCTTTCTCATCGAGCAATAATCGGATGCGATCATTATTTTCATCGAACCAGTCCTGATGCTTTCGTGTGATAGGAACAACCACATCTGAGGTAACCGCATAAGCTATACCGTGAAATATCTCCCAGTCTGCCTCAGTATCATGGGAATTGACCTTGAGGGTTTCCGTTTGCTGTTGAGTTCTTGCACCGGTCTTTACGTTCAGTCGCTTTGGCACTTTTATTCCTTGTGGTCCTCTGGGTGCCTGTATCTTGATGTTAAGCTTAGAGATCTGCAAGCGACGGTCGGTCCAACATTCTGCACCGCACATGGCTTTGGTAACTCTGGCATTTTTCCTGTCTCTTTGCCTGATGAACATAATCCAACAGGTGTCAGTACTTGGAACGAGGGTGCATCCATGTTGTCTTGTTGGGATTAGGAAGGCGAGAGACCCAAATGGTGATGAGAATGTCATGTGCAGCGCAGGTTTCCAGCAGTAGAAAGCCACCACTGTTGTTGCAGCTGCCAACGCCATTGTCCCCTAAAACTCCTTGTCAAGACGTATGATCCGTGCCGACTCTAGCGTTCAAATCACCACGAATGACGAGAGTGTATGTGCTCTGGGCACGGCAGAGATGGTCTCTTTCCGATTCTCATAAAATCTTTCTTTGACCTCATCAGGGTTTGGTTTAGTGGGAGCGTTGGTACTTTAGCTTTCTTGGGAGTGGTAGTCGGACACTCTCATCAGCGATCGTTGATGCCCTTGCGTGGCGCAACCAGCTTGTTGATCAGGTTGGATCTGATGACAAATCCAACGCCTGCTTCACGGCGCTCCTCTTGTTTGTGTCCAGTCCAGAAGAATGTGCACCCTGCACGTATCTCTGTCAGTTGGCCTTGTTCTTCCGGCTGAGTCTCACTAAGGGCAGCAATCTGCGCATTATATCTTGTCAGCTCTCTGGCGATGAGAGCAGTCCTCCTCCCTGATATGTCAGCTCAGCCCTGTCCATTAAAGGGCGAACGTTCCATGTGCCTGGAGTGAATGGGATCACCACTGTAAGATTGTCTTGATTTCTTCTTGCCGCTTAAGTGGGATCCCCGCTAGCCTCGGCGTGCTGACCAGGGTGTGGGGGTGAAGCAGGCACCGTTTGAGGCACCTTTTCTACCCCTTCCCTTAGATTGACAGGGGGTGGCGAGTGGGTGTGTATGCGTGTGTGGGGGTGAGGAGAGGGGGGGGGGGGCTGCAGCGCATTCCTAAATATGGTTGCTCCCGTCGTTTGGATGGCTGCCGAATTCCAGTGCTGCTTCTTCACTGACAAGCGGCCCCATGGCCTGAAGCGTCTACGTGTAGGGTTGTGGCAACGACTGCCAGTGCATCCATACCTGCCACTTCGCCGTGTCCCCATCGTCACAGCGTTTTAAGGAGTGTAATGATGATGAGTGGGGAGGTGACAGAAGGTGAAGTCGTGATATGAATTGAATTATAGTTAGAGTCAGAGTTGTGCGGGCTCATCAGCCTGACTCTCTCGTACCTTCCCATCTAAACCCAGTGGTAAGACAAAATCAAGACGGCTGGAGATGAGCCGAGATGCAGTGGATGGCCAGCAGTGTCCTTCGTGTCTCGCTGAGCCCTGTTCGTGCTCCACAACGCTTTGCTGGATCCGCCATCTTGCCGTTTGAACCGTCTCGTGGCTTTCTCTGCCGCAGTCTGCCGAAATCAGTCTTCACATGTGTACGTAAAACATGCCTTAGCTCACCTGGGGTTTGAGACCTGTCAACTATCCTCACCTAGTTCTGCCGGCCAGCCGAAACCGTTATCCCCGGGTGTGGCAGCTGTTGTATGCAAAGAGCCACAATGAGCCGTAGGTGAGAGCCGAGTGCCAGTTGGGGACCAGACGGGAGGAACCACCCGAACAGGGTGCAACATGTTCCCCGTCAGAGGTATTACCCCACCCACCCCTCTCCCTGCACCCCATACACCTCATCGGCCCAACACAAACTGCGGAGAAAGGTCTTCCAAAACGTTACGTCCTGAAGAGCAAAGGAGAAAGGGTCTGCGCCCACAGCAGGAGAGTGCCGGGACTAAAACCCTGGTGACAAATGATACGATAATTCAGCTGTAAATTCCGCCTTATCCTGCTCGAGCTTAATGATCGTCAAATCAAACGTTTGCTTTTAAGTATGAAGTTATCCAGCCATACTCAGGGACGTGGATGCGCTACAGTCTGTGAATTAGCCAATGAGTGAATGAGTGAGTGGCACATTGGGATTAACGCACTGCACTCAAACTCGCATCAATACTTTGCACAGAACGACATGTACTAACCTGACAGCCTGTACTAATCTAACAGCATGTACAAATCGAACAGCATATACTAATCTAACAGCATGTACTAATCTGACGTCATACTCTGATCTAACAGGATTTACTAATCAAGCAGCGTGTACTAATGTCAAAAACTTGCACTAATCTAACAGCATGTACTAATCTCCCTTTGAGGACACACTGATTCGACATGAAGCCACGTGGTTTGGATGTCTGATTGGTGCACTAGTGGAACACCGAGTAAACAGTAAGACGTTATGACTTCGATCACTGGTGGGACCACACACACACACGCACGCACACACACACACACACACACACACACACACACACACACACACACACACACACACACTGTTACTTCCGCTTCCCGTCTTAACAGTGCTCTGGGTAATGCCACTTCCGTGTGTTTCTTACGCCTCTTAACCCTACAATCCACAAAGATGGTTGATCCTGCCGACGTCCGCTTACTTTAACGTGAAACGTCATGTAACCTAACTAGCATGAGTCAGCGTCCTTTCTCTCGAGGGAACTGACCATCACATCCCTCAAACAACGTGACCTACCATAAACGTTAAAAACGTTGACACAAATTCTCCAGAGACATGCTTGTGGAGAAGGCACGGACACTTGTACCATGCCATGCAAGGTTTCTTTGCTTGCTTGTTTGTTTGTTTGTTTGTTTGCTTGCTTGTGTCTGTTTCTTTATTTGTTTGAATAACCAGTGAGGAAGAACATGACGAAGGTGAGACTCGGGCGTTCCATTATGGTCTGAAACTTCGCAACAAAGCTGTACTCTACGTTTTCTGTCATTATAGTATAACAACATCGACCAGGTCTGGGATGTACAGAAAACTGCTGCGTTGCTCAGGAAAGGTGAGTATTCCATTTCAGAAACAAGAAATGACGAACAGGCGGGGCACCTTTCGTTACCATTATGGCAGTCACACAGCCACAGCTCGAAACGAACGCTGCCAACGACACCAAATCGCTCAGTACACACGCCAACACAGAGCACACAGAACAAACAAGGAGACATCCCCAAAAAGGATCTTCCAGGTTTGCCCATTATACTCTGTACCTGACACGTATCCACGGCAACAAAAACTGGAGAAATGAACAAAGACAAATTACCATTTATTCAAGACTGGAAGTCTTTTCTTTTTCTTCTTCTCTTGAATAAAGTCAAACAGAACACAGAGAGACGAAGAGACACAAACGCAGGTAACCTCAGCTCTCTCTCTCTCTCTCTCTCTTGGAGGGGGGTGGGTGGAAGAGAGAACTCCCCATTTGCTCTGTGTGCTTTGTGCCGGCACCCACGCAAAACGATCTGGTCGCAGGCGGCACTCCTCACGGAGCCAAGGGCGCGCAACCACCTTACCATGGGAGTTTTCTTGGGCGGCGTTCGTTTGGAGTTGTGGGCTTGTGATATTTTCGTGGCAGGAGCAGATGTGTGCCCTGCTTTGTTGGTTGTTTATGTTTGCAGTTCCCCATGTCATTTAAGATTATTTTTCTTTCCTCGTAGAAAGTCACCTCTCTGTGGAAAATCGGCGACTGTAGGATTCTGGTCTTCCTCTGCCTATCGGCCCATAGCGCATACAACAGCTCTGGATAGAAGACAGTATGATGGGGGTGGAGCCAACAAGCTCCATGCCCCAGCCTATGACACAACCACTGGGCCACTGCAGTCTGGCCGCTGGTGATTGACATGAGCCACTGAGAGCAAGCGCTCTCATTTGTGCACTCCCGCCACCCTCGATACTACCCACTAAACACACACGCTCGCGCGCGCGCGTGCGCCCACCCACCACACAAAAGACACTCACATACACTGTTTCCCCCTAAACAGTACAAGTTGTTAAGGAGCTGCACTTTCTAACGGTGTGAAACTGCTTTGTCAGCAGACGTGGCCATTTTCCCCATGACCTATATCACCTGATGCTTTGTCAGCTGATGAGGCCATTTTCCATATGACCTATATCACCTGATGCTTTGTCAGCTGATGAGGCCATTTTCCATATGACCTATATCACCTGATGCTTTGTCAACTGATGAGGCCATTTTCCCTATAACCTATATCACCTGATGCTTTGTCAACTGATGAGGCCATTTTCCATATGACCTATATCACCTGATGCTGCTTTGTCAACTGATGAGGCCATTTTCCCTATAACCTATATCACCTGATGCTTTGTCAACTGATGAGGCCATTTTCCATATGACCTATATCACCTGATGCTTTGTCAACTGATGAGGCCATTTTCCCTATAACCTATATCACCTGATGCTTTGTCAACTGACGTGACCATTTTCCATATGACCTATATCACCTGACGCTCTGTCAACTGATAAGGTTATTTTCCACAAGTCATTATATCACCCGATGATTTGTCAGCTGACAAGGTAATTTTTCCTATGAAATACCTTCTGAGGTTCACACAGTTTAGAGCAAAGATTCTCGTATTTCAAAACTGTTTTTTCTAAGACTACAACAAAACGTCCACGCGAAAATGCATCGTGTTTCAGCCGGTATTCGTTACCGTTTACGGCTTG
>JADBJO010023259.1:22500-26796 GCA_016801955.1 Conus betulinus
TGTGTGTGTGTGATTAAATGAAGTGGTTCAGATTAATTGATCGTGTGTGTGTGTGTGTGTGTGTGTGTGTGTGTGTGTGTGTGTGTGTGTGTAACTAAATGAAGTGGTTCAGATTGTTTGATTGTGTGTGTGTTTGTGTGTGTGTGTGTGTGTGTGTGTGTGTGTGTGTGTGTGTGTGTGTGTGTGTGTGTGTGTGTGTGCGTGCGTGCGTGCGTAACCGTGCACGCGCGTGCGTGTATGTGTGTGTGTGTGTGTGTGTGTGTGTGTGTGTGTGTAACTAAATAAAGTGGTTCAGAATGATTGTGTGTGTGTGTGTGTATGTGCGTGCGTGCGTGCGAGTGTACGTGCGTGTGTGTGTGTGCATGTGTGTGTGTCTGTCTGTGTGTTTAACCGCTCCCCCTCCCCCTCCTCCCACTCCTATTAATCCTAAACTTGTTGCCTCCAAGCCAGATCACAGACCTGCGCAGCCAGTTGGTTCACAAGCACACCAAGACCATCACATGCACGTTTGGTAATTTACCCAACCATACCGTTCCATCCACATGAACGGAAAGTTAGAAACGGTACTGTTCCTTCCCATTTCGACTGCCGATTCTCTTAACTACTTTATGTTCCGATCTTATGCCCTTTATGACTTATCAATCGGTGAAACTTGCAGAATACTCTCTATAAATGTTTACTGTACATTTGAAGAGCATTCTGCTAGGTTACAAAGAAAGACTTATTTCTGTACATTTTACCGACGTTAGCCACACAACCAAAGCCACCAGAAGATATGTTCTAGAAACAAAGCAAGTGTGTTGTGCACTTCGTGCAACCCGTTTGGAAAGTTTTTTATTTGGGGGGGGGGGGGGGGGGGGGGGACACAGCTTGGCTGCCATGGGGCAAGACGTCGCAGTGTGGTGAGTGCCGTTTGTACAGAAAGTCCGATGCCTTTGAAGACTGTTATGTCAAGGTACCCCTTCGTAAACCATGGCATTAGAAGATTGGTTGTAAAATTATTGACACTATCTTTCAACCGTTAAGCGAATTGAGTAAATTCAGTCTGAAGTGTGGGCACGAAACTGAGAAACTCATTAGTTAAAATCAATGGGGTTTTTTCCATGCTGAATGACCTGTTATATCAAGAATAATGAACTGTAGGAGAAAGTGTTTTTCTCCCTTCAAGTCGACGGCTATGTGAAACAAAGAAGAAGAAAGAAGAAGAAGAAGAAGAAGAAGAAGAAGAAGAAGAGAAGAATGATCATGATGATCATGATGATCATGATGATGATGATGATGATGATGATGATGATGATGATGATGATGATGATGATGATGGTGACGACGATGATTGTCATACAATGGTCCCCATGCACACACTCACATGCACACAGAGACGAATCATGCGTCCCACATGCAACAACTCCTCTCCTTTCTTTCAATACAACAGACTAGAATACGATTTAAATTTCTGCCCCAGTGAAAAGAAAGGATTTTGTTTTTTATTCTCCGATTTACGTCTCCTCTTTTTGCGAGAAGGGGTTTTAATAATTCGTCTTTTTACTTTTTTTTTGCGAGAAGGGGTTCTACTACTTCGTCTTTTTACCATTTTTTTGCGAGAAGGGTTCTAATAATGCGTCTTTTTACTATTTTTTTTTGCGAGAAGGGGTTCTAATAATTCGTCTTTTTACTATTTTGCTGCGAGATGGGGTTTCTAATCATTCGTCTTTTTACTATTTTTTACAATTCGTTACCCAACAAGACGTCACAAAAGCATTTTTTTTTTTTTTTTTCCTTTTTATACAAAGTTTTCAACACTGTCATCTCAGAAATATGTCTAGGTCACACTGACCTCAGTTCATTCGCCCATTTACAAACTTCTTTTCAAGTTATACAGACGAGTGATTTGTCTCACATAAACAACCATCCATTCTGGGTTCACAGACCCCAGTTCTCTTTGAATTTTCAAAGGGATAAAAAAAAAAACACTCCTTTTCAATCACCACAATGATACATTCTTTCCGAGAGAACATTTTTTTTCAATTTCAAAAAGTATACATCCTTTCCAAAAGGTTAATCCTTCAACTACAATATATATATATATATATATATATATATATATATATATATATATAGAGAGAGAGAGAGAGAGAGAGAGAGAGAGAGAGAGAGAGAGAGAGAAATACATACATACATACATATCAATTACTTTAATGCATCAACTTGTCAAATCAACAACAATGCACAGTAGTCCAGATTGCAGGCGCATCGATAAACGTTTCCTGCGCTGTGTGACGATGGGTACAGGCACGCGCAGGACACTCCATTAAGATATCAAGGGACATACATAACTGCTCCAGAACAGAGGCAAATCAGACTACAGGATACAACTCATAGCAGCCTTAAAGTAGCGTCCCCATGGGTGTACCAGCCCGTATTTCATGACTGCAGAGCCCACCGGCGAAAAAAAAAAAACACCACCCTCAGCTATCGAGCACACCCACAGACCCAACCACCCCTGCCCACGGACAGATGAAGACAGTGCTACTCCAGACACAGCCAAGCTTTCGCCATACGGTCTTATGTGCCCTCAAGAGAGAATCCAAAGTTGTAGTCTTTCCACTGTCAACAGGACTTTCCCTGTGGTCAGTGGGTCTTTCCTCACCGTCACTGGACCTTTCTCCAGGGTCAGCCTAGTAAGGCAAAGAAGAAAAAAGAAACACCCGAAGGTGCTGGGGAGGACCCAGAGAAGCACTGTCTTCACCTGCCTTTAGAGCAGTCCTGCACCACCCTTGGAGGCCTGCGGGAAAACCATGTCCTCAAAATTTCTCCCGACAGCAGATATTCTTTTCCACAGAGAGTTCCATTTGACCACGACTCTTCTCTTGTCTCTATGACAATCCAAAGCCCGTAGATCCTGAAGCATCTTCTCACGGGCTGGGCGGGGCTCGTTCAAAGTAATGCCTCCAAAGTTTAGGTGCTCGTTCCTAGGATCAGTGATATACAAGCCTACAAATAGTTGAAGAGTTCAACCTAAACCTGTCCGAGTCATACATTTTTTGTCCTCTTCTGTTCCTCTTAGCTAAGTTCTCAGCAAAGGCAGAAGCGGCAGAGAGGTGTTCAAGCTGGATCTGGTCAAGGAGAAACAAGAGTGAACTTCATAAGGTTTAACTTTCCTACAAATATCAGGTGTCCCTGTGGCTCAGTGGTTAGAGTCCGAGTCATTAAATGGAAAATGAGCATGTCCAGAGGGTAATGGGGTCGAATCCCAGTCATGGCTCCTCCCAAAGATGGGGGGAAAGGGGGGACAGCAGAGGAACATCCGGAGTCATGAACCGGGTGTGGCCCAACCTCCCTAGAGTGTCAGGAGATAAGGGCCGAAACGCTTGCTTGAAGGGGGCTTCTCTTCTGAGGACTCTCTGCTGCCACACTCTCCACGAGTTTCTTTCTACCTCGTCTTAGTCCGTTGCCCGCCAAATTGACAGGCAATTTCTTTTTTTCCCAAGAGTATAAATCACTATTTAAAAAAAAAAAAAGAACCCTGGTCACCAAGGAACAAGCACCCTGTAAAGGTGAGTTTTCAATCTTTCCAGTTAAAGTTGTCCTGAAAACAAATAAAGTATCTGCAGAGCAGATTGAAAGTGCACAAGAACGGATTTTTTCCCGAGGCGGGTGATGGATTGGTGATGATGATGATGATGATGATGATGATGATGATGATGATGATGAATAAGGAGAAGAAGACGGGGGAGGAGGAGGAGGAGAAGAAGAGGAGGAGGAGGAAGAGGAGGAGAAGAAGAAGAAGAAGAAGAAGAGACGAGAAGAAGGAGGAGGAGGAGGAGGAGGAGGAGGAGGAGGAGGAGGAGGAGGAAGAAGAAGAAGAAGAAGAAGAAGAAGAAGAAGAAGAAGAAGAAGAAAAGAAGCAGAAAGTGGAAAGAAGAGAAAGAAGAAGAAGGAACATGATAACAATTAAGATGCTACGTATTTCCAGTCAAAGGGATTACTGGGGGTTTGGTTTCGAACCTTTATCTCTGAAGTCGAACCATCTCTTGACGTCCAGGAGCTGACACATGAGCGGGCGAGTCATCCGACTTGCTCTGGATCTGAAGAGAAGACAACCCATGGTTCCAGTTCTACAGCCCTTCATCAGGAAAGGAAGTTGTGGACGTGAGCACCTCACAGAAGTGACCGCGATGGAGCAGAGCTGTCCACGTTTGAAACTATGTCGTTTGACTTCGGCGCAATGCGTCTGAAGAAACAAACCAGGGCGGTTGTTACAAGCGAGTGGGATGGCAACTGTTTGAAGAGGTATGT
>JADBJO010023260.1:5000-12500 GCA_016801955.1 Conus betulinus
AGATACAGTCCCAAATGCTTTCTCTCAGAAAGAAAGGAATCGAATGTAAATTATTCCTGTCGTTCATCCACGTTTTCTGTAATCAACCCGACTGCATATTCCCTGTTAACTGTAAAAGGAAGAACGAAGTACACAAGAAACAAACGAAAGGACTAAATGAACGAATGAATAAACGATAGAAGAAAGAATGAAGGAACGGGTCTATGAACGAATAACTTGTGCATGCTAACGAGAAAATGAATGAACTGAACGATAAAAATGCTCACGAAATAATGAATGAATGAATAAATGAATGATATGCATACTAATCTGGAAGAGTCATCGCTACAATGATATTAAATGGAGCAGGAGTGGAGTATTAACGACACAGTTTTGTGTTGAACAGAATACCATGTTCAAAAAAATGATAACTGCAATAATGAGGAGGAGGAGGATGAACATACAAATGAGGAGGAGGAGGAGGAAGAGGAGCAGGAGAAGAAGGAGGAGGGTGGTGTTGGTGGTGGTGGTGGTGATGGTGATGACAGTAAGAACAACAGCAAAAACAGCCACAACAGCAGAGATGTGTGCCAAGCCTTCCTCCATCGCCCACTGACCTGCCACAAGGGGCACTCGGACAGCAACTGACTACACGCCACAATTAGGATTTTTGCACTAAAACGCTATGTCATCCATGTTAGCGTTTTGAGGCCTACCCATGAATTTGAACCAGCATTTCATGTTAAACTGATAAATGATCAACAGAACAACCCCCCCACCAATGATTTCCCTTGTTTGGGAGGATTTTTCACCGAAGGAACTCACAAACATTCTTCAGACACATGACCTCTCCCTTAGTTAACGGCACATTCCAGGCCTTTGCACTCACCCATGACCCTATCTTTGCGCCAGTTCGAAGCGCCCAAATAGTCCCATTCTTTTGGTTTTGATCTGTCAGCTTGGAACCACCTGGCTTGTACCTTTGATGGCAACATGAACGAAATGAGGAGAAGCAACTTTCAAAACACAATAAGAATTCTCAAAACAATCCGATTGCGGCAGTCTATAAATACTCGATTCCTTTAAGCAAGGCCTTGGCGCACTAATTTCTGGTGTGCAGCCCAAAACAGGTCTGTTGACCATGTCTGAGGTCAGTGTCTGTCCTGGGTCCGACGACTTTCGCCCTTGGATTTTTCGCCCCGTGGGCACTTGCTCCTGTGGATTTTCGCCCCGTCAAAATGACAACATTCTTGAGGTTAGCATCGAAGTAGGTGAAAAAGAATGATAAGACTTTGATCGAGTAACTCGTCTTCCTCTCTATCGTTGAAATCTCTCTCTCTCTCTCTCTCTCTCTCTCCTCTCTCTCCTCTCTCTCTCTCTCTCTCTCTCTCTCTCTCTCTCTCTCTCTCTCTCTCTCTCTCTCCTCTCTCATTGTAAATACATGCAAGTACATTTCTTTTCACAGACAGCGGAATTACCCATCAATCATTCTTTCACCCATTCATACGATTAATAAACCAAGTGACTGCTAATGTTTCTCCAATTCTGGTAGGGAAAAAAAGGAAAAATTCGGAATTCTTTGGTTCGTTAACTAATTGATATTGATTGATTGATTGATTGATTTATCGACTTTGATTGATGCACGCGTTGGCAAGCAAAACGGATGGAGAAATGAAAGAGAATGTCATTGGAACAAGGAAGGAAGGAAGGAAGGAAGGTAGGAGAGAAGGAAGAAAGACAGACAGAAGGAAGGAAGGATGGAGGGGGAGGGGGGGAGAAATGAAGGAATGGAATTGAATGCATACTGATCTGGAGATTCCCGGCTACAGACGACGTAACATAAGGTAGAAAAAAAATATTGACGGGCTGAACAGAATATCATGGGCAGATGATAATTATCACAATAAAGATATGTTGATGTCACAAAATCATATTAAAAGGGGTTATGATCACACACACACACACACACACACACACACACACACACACACACACACACACACACACACACACACACACACACACACACACACACCCTTTCACAAAACACCAGCTACGACCCTTTCTCTCTCTCTCTCTCTCTCTCTCTCTCTCTCTGTCTGTCTCTGTCTCTCTCTCTCTCTCTCTCTCTCTCTCTCCTCTCTCTCTCTCTCTCTGTATCTCTCTCTATCTCTCCCTCCCTCCTCTCTCTCTCTCTCTCTCTCTCTCTCTCTCGCTCTCGCTCTCGCTCGCTCTCTCGCTCGCTCGCTCGCTTGCTCGCACCCTCGCTCCCCTTATTTCCAATTCTTTATTTTTTAATTCATTCATGCATGCATCTACTTCTGTATCCATCAGTCACCCTAATAGCCGTTTGTTCCCTCATTCAGTCATTCATTCTCCCCTTCCCTTTCTCATTCATTCGTTCATCCATCTTATTCGCTCGTTCCATTTCTTTAGTTCATTCTTCCTTCACTGATTCATTGACCTTAGCGGCCAGTTGATATTCATACCATGGGAGAATGAATGATGCAAATACTGCCTCCATTTTTTTTTTCATCACGAAGACAGGCAAAAGAGCTCTCGGTGGCGATCACAAATGGATGTGACTGCAATTCTGTGTGTGTGTGTGTGTGTGTGTGTGTGTGTGTGTGTGTGTGTTGTGTGTGTGTGTGTGTGTGTGTGTGTGTGTGTGTGTGTGTGCGTGCGTGTGTGTGTGTGTGTGTGTGTGTGTGTGTCTGTGTGTGTGTGTGTGTGTCTGTCTGTCTGTCTGTCTGTCTGCCCTTTCTTCATTCTCTCCTACCTTCCTTCCTTCCTTGTTCCAATGACATTCTCTTTCTCACACACACACACACACACACACACACGCGCGCGCGCGCGCGCGCGCACGCACACACGACACACACACACACACACACACACACACACACACAGAGCGAGCGAGAGAGAGAGAGCGAGCGAGCGAGAGAGAGAGAGAGAGAGAGAGAGAGAGAGAGAGAGAGGAGATTAGGGGATGATGACCTAGAAGATCACTCGCAAGAACGAAGACCTCGCTAAGATCGTCCAGGTCGAACGGATCACCCCTCCTTCCCCCCACAACCGCTCCATCCCTTCCCCACTCCTCCCAACCCCCTTCATAAATGCCATGCTGCTCACTGGAGCTAGACACCAATCCGAACAAGCGCCGAGTCTTACACTTTGGTAAATATCAGTATATGCAACAACCCCGATTGCCCCCCCCCCCCCCCCCCCCCCCACTGTTTGATCCATCCGTATATTTGCACAGCAAACGTCCACCAGTGCTCGCTGGGATAAAGACAATGAAAAAGAACTCCTGGACTGGATCGATCCGCCCTTTTGGTTTGCATTGGCACTGACGTTTACTGTGTTGATCTGGGTCAGGTTTGATCTTTCCACCACATTTCGTTGAAAATGGTTCAGTAGTTTTTGTGTCATCTTGTTGACAGACAGACAAACGACCGAATTTAGGTCAAAACTACCATCTCTGTGGCAGAGGTAATAAGGGGAGTGCATCTTTTTGAGGTTTTTTTTTTTTAGCTCGGGGACATGGGTGGGGAGAAAGAAGAGAGAGAGGGAGAGAGGGACAGACAGACAGATAAAAAAAAAACAGAAAGACGGACGGATAGATAGACAGACAGAGACAGAGGGAGACAAAGAGAGATAGAGACAGGGATAGAGACAGAAAAGCAGAGAACAAGCGAAAAAGAGACTGACCGAGAGACCGACTTACATACGACAGACCGATTGACAGACAGATAGACAGAGAAAGAGACAGACAGACCAATCGACAGACAAACAGAGGCAGACAGACAGACAGATAGGTAGAGAAAACGTACATATATGCAGATTTGGTCCAAACCAAATGAATAAATTATACATTACATACGTGTGTGTGTGTGTGTGTGTGTGTGTGTGTGTGTGTGTGTGTGTGTGTGTGTGTGTGTGTGTGTGTGTGTGTGTGTGTCTGACACTGTCTGTCTGTCTGTGTCTGTTTCTATGTCTGTCTGTCTCTGTGTGTGTCTGTGTGAGTGTGACGATGGATAGGCAGGAGGGAGAGAAATGGTGGTGGGAGTAAAGAAGGAGAGGAGGCAACTAGTATTCAAAGTTACCCTAATCACCTTAAACGCTTGTGTGTATGAGCAGTGTGTGTGTGTTGTGTGTGTGTGTGTGTGTGTGTGTGTGTGTGTGTGTGTGTGTGTGTGTGTGTGTGTGTGTGTGTGTGTGTGTGTGTGTGTGTGTGTGTGTCTGTGTGTGTGCGTGTGTGTGTGTGTGTGTGTGTGTGTGGTGTGTGTGTGTGTGTGTGTGTGTGTGTGTGTAGGTGTGTGTGTGTGTGTGTGTGTGTGATTGTGTGTGTGTGTGTGTGTGTGTGTGTGTGTGTGTGTGTGTGTGTTGTGTAACTTCAGGCAGGAGTGGTTGTTTCAGGGAGAACGCATCTGAGACTGAATGAGTCAAAAAAAAAAAAAAAAAAAAAAGCAGTGGACAGAATACAGCGACGAACAGAGCAATTATACTCCCCTAATTTGTGACGTGTCCTCTTCTCTCTCTACCCTAACTCCCCCCACCCTCCCGCCTCATCTATCCCCCCCCCCCCCGTTATCCTCCCACACTCCCTGCCACCCTGCCCTCCCTAGTGCCAGCAACTCTCTGCTGCCTGTCACTCATCGATCTGACCAGAACTCCAGGAACCGCCACGTGTGGGACCTCACTACAGAATTGCAGGAAGCGATGGTAGCATCCTCTTCCCGTTTGATGGGAGAACAATAAACCGTCCTTAGTTTTGCACCCTCTGTCCTAGACCCTTACCCCCCATCCCCCACCGTCCCCTACTCTACCCATCCATCCATCCCTCTTGCCCTGCAAGCCTCTTCCTACCCGAGCCACAACCCTACCTCTTCTACCTCCCCCTTCCACCTCCGGTGAAACGCTTTGAAAGTGTTGCGCACTGACGAGAACGGTCAAACCACAAGACAGAAGGCAAGCTCCATGCTTTCAAAATAAAGGTCGGTTGTTCCCCCCCCACAGAGTTGGTTGATGATTCGTCAGTCTTGTCAAGGTGTAATTTGACACTCGGCACACACAAGACAGAAAGCGAGCTCCATGCTCCCAAATAAAGGTCGAATGTTCCCCAGTTGCTTGGTGATTCGTCAGTTTTGTCACGGCGTATTTTGACACTCGGCACGCTTTGACACTGAGTGACTGAATGTAATTGTTCACTTCTGTACACCCCCCCAAATTCCAGGAGCATGTATTTCACTCGAACAGAAACACCGTGGCAAAATATGCCCGCTTGACGAAAACATGCTGTGCCAAAGACACTATGGGGGCCTATGATAAAGCGTTGCACTGTGACGACAAGGACCCAGAAACCACCAGACCCAACGTAAGCTCTGTGTTTTAGGACAAAGGTCAGCACTCCCCTACAGCGTGGGACAGCTTGTCGCGGCGCAGTGTGACATTCAGCACGTGTTGTCACTTTGAGCAAGATGACTGCGCTGCGAAATTCTCTGAGGGAAATGGCAGTCTGAACAGACAGTTTCCTCCACAGTTAGAGAGAAGAGAGGTCAGTCCTGCAGAGCCGCCGCTAAACCACTTGGTGGTAATAGTTTATTTGGAGAGGATGGAGAGGCAGGTATCTTACCACACCTGGACCGAGCCCAATGAGTCACCATCACCTGGTTTACAGCAGGACACTGCCCACTTTAGGGGGTCCTTATTCAGCGCTTATGTGCGTCATGCACGCAAAGAAATGTCCCAACACCTTTCGAAATTTCAGATTGAGATTACAAACGCGCAACAAAATGTTTGTCCATACATATATCAACGCATTACACCAACTTCTCGTGCATCTTTTTTAATGTCAGGCCGACGCAACAGCTTGCAGACTGACCCAAAATCGGAAACTTTCCGTTGAAAATGTACCCTTCTCAGTAAACTCAACAGACTCTGTTTCGTCTTAACTTTTTCTTTGCCTGGGCTGTCAGAATTGAATGAAATCATTCAAGGGCGTATTACACAAATAAAGATAAGCAATTTTTCATTCATTTCTCTTCAATGACAAGCTTTGTCATCGGACTAAACACGCCGTTACGAAATTACCATTTTCCACAGCATCAGATACAAAACCACATTATGAGGAATCTTTCAAAACATCTCAGCTCTAGCTATTTGTTTGACTAAATAAAAAACAACATGACAAGTTTAAGTGTCGAATCTGTGCGAAAGGCCAAGTCAGCTATGAAGTCCAAAAAAACAAAATATCTTCGTCACCAAGCATCCTTTTATCATACATTTCAACACTAGGCAAAAGTAAGCTTCAGTTACCTTGACACCCTCTGAAAAAAAGTCTAAACTGAGGTATAGATTCCCTTTAAACTCTGTCAGTGGGTAACCTACTCCCTGAAAACGAAATTGCGGGATCACTGAAGTCATCTCCTCTGTCTGCAGAATTAAGAGTTCCTACATCGATGAATTCCTGTGTGGTACTGACTCTCAGTTTTGCAGCGTACCTCCCCCCCCCCCCCCCCCCCCTCCCCTCACCTACCCTCCATTGCCTTCAGACTCCAAACAAAGCACATAATAATAGAGCTCTAAAGGAGAAGCATTGTGAGCTCGGCGGACCGAGAACTTTACTCTGTAGACAACTCGCCGTCTAAACTGGCGGGTACCTCAGAAGATGCAACAGAATAAGAAATGTACGCGACGCTGCCGCCATTTGCATTGTCAATGAAACCATTTCTTTCTTTTCTTTTTGTTTTAATCCCCCCCCCCCCCCTCCCTCCCCCACTCCTTTTTTTCTGTTTATCTGGGGTATCTTTGTTCTTGTTTTCCTTGCGTGTGATGAGAATGATACCTGTAAGCTCTGGCTTAATGACAAGGCTGATGAATCTGACGTGTCACTGATCCCTGCAAACTAGTTGCTGCAATGAAACGAAGATCATGAACAATCCTTACTCAAAAAAACAGGAACATCTCAGATGTCCTGAGCAGATACCCAGAACAACGCTGTCAGACACACTCTGGCACCGGGCATCACAACAGAGCCCTCCCTCACTGAATCCTGGATTTACATTCACACAGACAGCTCTGTAACCAGTTCCTGGAGGACGGAATAGACTTTACCGACTCACATATCTGAAGCGACTGGTGTAAAAAGCTCCTTTAGGGAGTATTTAAAAGGCCTTCCTCAGTCACACCTCCGTGAAGGCTGGTGTATCTGCACCATTAAGGAGGGATTATACAGACTTTCTTACTTATCTTCCTTAGACAACTGATAAAACAGCCTCTTTAGATAGGGATCGAATGGAACTCCCCCAGCCATCCTACCGATTCTCCTATAACAACACCTTCCGGGACTGATTGTGACGCAAAATCAAAATGAAAGTACGACAACTCTCTCTGGATTCGAGTTTTCTGTGTAAAGATCAGAACAGTATCAAAATTGATTCGTTTCTTGTTGGTTGTGATAAAACGTGAATATATCGTAACATAAAGTGACAGGACAAAACAGCAAGCCATTCCAATACA
>JADBJO010023260.1:25000-26795 GCA_016801955.1 Conus betulinus
GTTCTCTGATGACTCTCCCACAACATGGAAACGTGCCACTGTCCACACAATGTTCTCTGATGACTCTCCCACGACATGGGAAACGTGCCACTGTCCCACACAGGTGTTCTCTGATGACTCTCCCTCAACGTGGAATCGTGCCACTGTCCCACACAATGTTCTCTGATGACTCTCCCACAACATGGAAACGTGCCACTGTCCCACACAATGTTCTCTGATGACTCTCCCACGACATGGAAACGTGCCACTGTCTCACACAGTGTTCTCTGATGACTCTCCCACGACATGAAACGTGCCACTCTCCCACACAGTGTTCTCTGATGACTCTCCCACAACGTGGAAACGTGCCACTGTCCCACACAATGTTCTCTGAATGACTCTCCCACAACATGGAAACGTGCCACTGTCCCACACAGTGTTCTCTGATGACTCTCCCACAACGTGGAAACGTGCCACTGTCCCACACAATGTTCTCTGATGACTCTCCCACAACATGGAAAACGTGCCACTGTCCCAAACAATGTTCTCTGATGACTCTCCACGACATGGGAAACGTGCCACTGTCCCACACAGTGTTCTCTGATGACTCTCCCACAACATGGGAACGTGCCACTGTCCCACACAGTGTTCTCTGATGACTCTCCCACATCATGGAAACGTGCCACTGTCCCACACAATGTTCTCTGATGACTCTCCCACGACATGGAAACGTGCCGCTGTCCCACACAGTGTTCTCTGATGACTCTCCCACAACACGGAAACGTGCCACTGTCCCACACAGTGTTCTCTGATGACTCTCCCACAACATGGAAACGTGCCACTGTCCCACACAGTGTTCTCTGATGACTCTCCCACAACATGGACACGTGCCACTGTCTCAAACAGTGTTCTCTGATGATTCTCCCCACAACGTGGAAACATGCCACAGTCCCACACAGTGTTCTCTGATGACTCTCCCACAACATGGAATCGTGCCACTGTCCCACACAGTGTTCTCTGATGACTCTCCCACAACATGGAAACGTGCCACTGTCCCACACAGTGTTCTCTGATGACTCTCCCACAACATGGAAACGTGCCACTGTCCCACACAATGTGTCTCTGATGACTCTCCCACAACATGGAAAACGTGCCACTGTCCCACACAGTGTTCTCTGATGACTCTCCCACAACATGGAAACGTGCCACTGTCCCACACAATGTTCTCTGATGACTCTCCCACGACGTGGAAACGTGCCACTGTCCCACACAATGTTCTCTGATGACTCTCCCACGACGTGGGAAACGTGCCACTGTCCCACACAAGTGTTCTCTGATGACTCTCCCACGACGTGGAAACGTGCCACTGTCCCACACAATGTTCTCTGATGACTCTCCCCACAACGTGGAAACGTGCCACTGTCCCACACAATGTTCTCTGATGACTCTCCCACGACATGGAAACGTGCCACTGTCCCACACAATGTTCTCTGATGACTCTCCCACAACGTGGAAACGTGCCACTGTCCCACACAATGTGTTCTCTGATGATTCTCCCACAACGTGGAAACGTGCCACTGTCCCACACAATGTTCTCTGATGATTCTCCCACGACGTGGAAACGTGCCACTGTCCCCACACAATGTTCTCTGATGATTCTCCCACGACATGGGAAACGTGCCACTGTCCCACACAGGTGTTCTCTGATGATTCTCCCACGACATGGAAACGTGCCACTGTCCCACACAATGTTCTATGATGACTCTCCCACACAACGTGGACTGGAAACGTGCCACTGTCCCACACAATGTTCTCT
>JADBJO010023261.1:0-7500 GCA_016801955.1 Conus betulinus
AAATCATTTTTACATTTATGTCAGGTATTTTATTTTACTTTTTTTTATTTACCCGATTCTGTTTCCTTTTTCTTTTCTATGATTTTTATGCCTTGTCTGGTTTATTTCATCTGAAGTTTTTTTTTCTTGTGATCAGACATTTCATTCAAATTTTATGCTGCATAGACACACATATGCACGCACACACATATGTGTGCACACACGGCTACGTTCACAACCAAGGGCCACTCACTCACACACACACACACACACACACACACACACACACACACACACACACACACACACACACACACACACTCACACACACACACACACACACACACACACACACACACACACACACACACACACACACACACACACTGGCACACGTGCGCGCAAAAGCACACGCACAGATACACCCGGAAACATTCAGAACTAAAGTGCGCGCGCGCTCTCACACACTAACACACACACACACACACACACACACACACACACACACACACACACACACACACACACACACACACGCACGCACGCACGCACACACATACACACATGCGCGCACGCGCGCGTTTGTGTATTGGATCTATTATCTGGATCACACGTGGAGCCAGTCGGGGCTTATACTTTGAGTGTGTGTGTGTGTGTGTGTGTGTGTGTGTGTGTGTGTGTGTGTGTGTGTGTGTGTGTGTGTGTGTGTGTTACTGTTATTACTGAATACATTACGTTAACAATAATGTCAATGATGTCATAACGCATTTGTACTCAAAGTTAAATGAAATATCACTTTCAAGTATTGGACTTGTATTCGTAGGCACGCGCGCACACACACACGTTCACATACTCATACACAAATGCATGCACGCACGCGCTTGCTCTCCTCTCTCCCTCTCTCTCTCTCTCTCTCTCTCTCTCTCTCTCTCTCTCTCTCTCTCTCAAATCTCTCACACACACACACACACACACACACACACACACACAACACACACACGCACGCACGCACGCACGCACGCACGCACACACACACACACACACACACACACACACACACCACACGCGCGCGCGCGCGCGCGCGCGCGCGCGTACACACACACTATCGGTCTATCATTGAAGTCGGCAACGAACACTTCACTTCATCCCACTTTCTGATACGACTAGACAGTTCAACTTCGTACCTAGTAAGACTTCTTTTCATGAAAACAATGAACTGAGCGAGTAACATTTCGTGTGTGTGTGTGTGTGTGTGTGTGTGTGTGTGTGTGTGTGTGTGTGTGTGTGTGTGTGTGTGTGTGTGTGTGTGTGTGGTGTGTGTGTGTGTGTGTGTGTGTGTGAGAGAGAGAGAGAGAGAGAGAGAGAGAGAGAGAGAGAGAGAGAGAGAGAGAGGGGGGGAGGGGGGGGGGGGCGTACATCTTATTCATTAGTAGAAAACTGTCTTATCAAAACTTGTACATTTCATAAAAAAAAAATAATGACAGAAATGTACAGTAACTAAATGCTAATTCAGTAGTTTAGTAGAATAGATGGCTTTGATTATGTAATGAAATACAAGCAAGCTTGGATTTAGATAGATTGATCGATAAACTTCATTCGTTCCTTCATCTAGCTGGTAGTTACTTAGTGAGTAATCAAGTTATCATTTAGCTACTGTATTTATTTCTCGATTCAAATAGATTATTTTACAGCTAAGCAGTGGTTTGCAGTGTGTATGCCTTGTGATGTGGTAATCACGGTATTACTGATGGAAAGTTTCAGGGTTTTTTTTTTTTTTTTTTTTTTTTTTTTTTTTTTTTTGCTTTTTACCTCTACAGTTTAAATGTTATAGGCCTCCGTTACAATTAATGGCACATAAGAGTAGCAGCGACATTTTTTTTTTTTTTTCATTTCTTTTCTTTCTCTTTTCTCTCTCCCCGCACATCCCGACTACCACTCGCGATATCTTACACGAGTTTGTTTTACAATCGTCTGTGTTCTTTTCATTCTTTGGTAAACTATTTGAGAATTTTTTTGTTCTTTCTTCTTTTCTTTTATTTTTTTTTTATTCCATCCTCTGTTTCATACATTCCTTTGATTGTTCGCTCGTTCGTTTTTTTTTGTTTGTTTGTTTTGTTTGGGGGGGGGGGGGGGGGGGGGGGGGGTAATTATTTTTTTGTAGTTTTTTTTTTTTCTGGTTTGCTGTTGTTGCTCTTTTCGTGCCTTTGTACGGTCGATCGGTCACTCGTTCAGTCACGTTATTCGTTCAGTTAGTTGTTCAGTGATTGGTGACAAATTTGTTCAGTCGGTCACTCGTTCAGTCATTCATTCATTCATTTAGTCGGTCAATCAGTTCGTTCAGACATTTGTTCAGACGGTCGCTCGTTCATTCATTCATTTCAGTCCTTCGTTAAGTCATTTATTTTTGTTCAGTCGGTCGTTCAGTCAGTCATTCATTCGGTCGGTCAGTCGGTTGTTCAGTCATTCATTTCGTTGAGTCGATCGTTTCGTTCAGTCATTGATTTGTTTCGTCGGTCAGTCAATCGTTCAATCAATCATTTACTCGTTCAGTCTTTCGTTCGGTCTCGGTCGTTCAGTCATTCATTCATCGATCAGTTCGTCAGTCGCGGTCGTTCAGACATTCTTTTGTTGAATCAGTCAGTCAGTCGTTCATTTATTCGCTTGTGCATTTGTTCCGTCCGTGGGTCGCTCCTTCGATGATTCGTTTTGTTCATTTTGTCAATAGGTCGCTTAGTCTCGACATCATTTCATTCGTTCAGCAGTCAGTTAGCCATTCGTTGCACAAAAAAAAACACGGTTTTGTGTTTGTGACTTTCTTTGATAGGTTGGTCGTTCACGTCATTCATTCATTCATGGCATCAGTCGGTCATTTCAGGTTATTCGTGTGCATAAAATTTTTCGATCGGTCGCTCGTTCTTCTTTCATTCATTCAGTTCGGACGTTGAAACATTCATTCGTTCAGTTTGGTCGTTCAGTCGGTCGTTCATAAATACATTTTGTTTAGGTCAGTCGCTCGTTCAGATCATATTCAGATATTTCATTCAGTTCGGGGTCGTTCGTTCAAACTTTCATTCGTTGATTCGCCATTAGTCGGGGTCGGTCGTTCGGTCTTTGACAGTCGGTTGAGTCGGTATCGTTCGGTCGTGTCAGTCATTCTACGGTCAGTCGGGGTCGTTTCAATCACTGATTCGTTTCAGTCAGGGTCTTTTTGATTTGGTCAGTCGGTCTTAAGAGTCGTTGATTTTTGATCAGTCGGTCGTCCAGTCGTTGATTCGTCAGTCGGTCGTTGATTCGTGGAATCGGGCGTTGCAAGTGCCGTTGATTCAGGCACGGCGGGCCAACAGGTGTGGGACAGATGCAGGGCGTGACACGGATGGAGGTACACACGGGATGCGGATGCTGGTCGTGACAGGGATGGGTGTACGTAGAAGGTGAAAAGGCGGAGACACAAAGAAGACAGCGAAACAGGATAGGAGGTGAATCAACCGATATACGCCAGGATACACGTCGTGAATGCCGCGCACAAGTCAGATGCTCGTCGACAAGGATGTGGGTGGTAGCTATGGAAGGTGGCGAGGCGAGAAGCGAATTACAGGATAGGACGTGTGGGGGTTGCATGGGACATGGATGGGCAAGAATACGCCATGGATACGAGGTCGGGCGCGGATGCATCGCACAACACGGAGCGAGGGGTTATTAAGGACGGGGGATACAGGGGCGGGGTGACGATGGGTAGGGGTTCGACGGTCGCGTGCACAAGCGCTAGGTGCCAGGACATGGGATTCAGGGCTTGACGGTGGGTGCAGGGGGGTGCAGGGGGAGTCCGCAGGGGCAGGGCCTCAACATGGAGCGGGGGTGGGCAGGGGGGCGCGGGTTCATGTGGGTGCATGAATTGGGTGGAGGGTTCTGGGGGGGTTCGTGGGGAAGGAACTGGGATGGGTGGGTGGGGGTAGGGGGGGGTGGTGGGGGGGGTGGGGGGGGGGGGGAGGGGGGGGGGGGGGTGGGCAAGCAGGTGCGGGGGGCTGAAACAGGGTGCAAGTACAGGTAAAAGCATCGGATTTCTAGTAGCTTGGCCGTCGGTTGTGAGGGGGGGGGGGGGGGGGGGGGGGTGGGGGGGGGGGAGGGAAAGGTGAATGGGGGGGGGGGGAAGGGGGTGTGAGGGGGGGGGGGGGGGGGGGGTGGGGGGGGGGGGGTGGGGGGGGGGGTGGGGGAGGGGGGGGGGGGGGGTTTGGGGGGGGGGGGGGGGGGGGGGGGGGGGGGGGGTCAGGGGGGTGGGGGGGGGGGGGGGGGGGGGGGGGGAGGGGAGGGGGGCTTGGGGGGGGCGGGGGGGGCGGGGGGTGGGGGGGGGGGGGGGGGGGGGGGGGGGGGGGTGGGGGGGTTACGGGTGGGGGGGGGGGGGGGGGGGGTACACACACACAGGCAGGGGGGCTTGGGGTGGTTTACACTGAGGTCACGGGGGGGAAGGGTATGGGGGGGGTGGGGGGGTGTGCGGGCAAGAAAGGAGGGGTTTGGCTGGTGGCTCTCTAGCATATGTCACCGTAAAGAGTGTGTTAGATCAAACACTACCCAGGAAACACACATGTGGGGGGGTTTCACGACTCGCGCACAGCAACGAAGGTTGCATTAATACACATCTGACATCTGGTCACAAGTACTCAGGGCACACACACTACTAACGCAACACGCACTCACAGCTTGGCACTCTCACACCGCACTCTACAGCTAGCACACGCACGCACATGCTACCAATACGGCGCACACAAACACAACACACACGCACACACACATTTAACAACACACACACACCCACACACAGGTCGTGTGTGACACACATTTCACTCTTACGGTTCTCGGGCAGCGTGTGCAATGTAAATGAAGAAAGCACTGTTTACATGCTTATATAATGATTGAAGTCAGTTAGTTGTGTTTAGGCGACACGCCCTATATAGTGATTATGGCCATCGACCACGGCGCAAGGAACGTACTTGTCCCTAGGTATAGTTTTCTGAGTCGTGCAACTGTTCAGAACGGTTTGCGTTTAATATATACTGATTGACTTCACCGCAAAGTATGTTATCCGAAAAGGGTATGATTTCATACACCGTCGGCGCGCACTTTACAACTGATGGTCCTGGCTAATCAAACCTCTGGCAATCTTTGCGCATCTATCAGGCTAGCTCATTATACCCCAAATTGTCCACAATACGATGGAATCCCCAAAAAAAAAACTGGAATTAGAATAGAGTATTTTGAATATTTCGATTTGCACCAGAAAGTTGTGTGAAACGGTTATTTGCAAGTTTTACCCATGGATTTTCAGAACAGACATTGATTCCACACAAATAACTACTTTAAAATATTGATTGTGGCCATAGTCAGTTATAAAATGCGGAGCAACGCCATAACCAAAAGCCATCATTTCGCGGCGACGAAATATTGATCTGTTTTTTTTTTTTTTGTCCAATGGAATATATCCTTTTCAGAACCTTAAATCCTCGTGACCATGTTCCTAAACCAGTGGTTGCGTCCAGAATGTGAAGAAAGGGTGGGACAGTCACTGTTTTAAAACCATGTTTATCCTGAAGGTCGGTAAGTAGTGTGTTGATTCTCCCTAGATTCTTTGCCCATGGCCGCTGTAGCAGTAGACTTTTTCTGATGGTCCTCTTTTAGCGCCGTGTTTTTGGCATAGATCCAAAAGTAATTGCAAGTTCCTCAGGGCAGATCGAAAATTATGCCCCTGTTTGCCCTAGGGTCACCCCCCCCCTAGTCTAGATTAGATGTAGTTGTTAGTACATCCCCCCCCCATGTTGGCTCCCCCCCCCCCCCCCACCCCAAGTCATTGGTATACTTCCACTTTTTCTCTACCCTGTCACAGTGTTACCCCCCCCCAACCGTCGTACTCACAATTGTCTCCCCCCAACTCCCACCTTCTGTACCCCCCCTCCCCCCCCCCCCCCCTTTGATTTTTAAATTCGATTGTGCCCCGTACATTGACCCCTTACTGTCTTCCCTTTTTGTTCATCCGCATTCCCCTTTTTTATTCGTCTTGTTCACAGCGATTTTATTAGCCCCATGTCACAGTGTCTACCCCCTAAGCCATAAGCCCTTGCAACTTCCTATTGTCTGCCCCCCCCCACCCCCCTCCCCCCCTTCCTGTAGGACCCCCCCCCCCCCACCCCCCCCCCCCCGTACCCCCTATAACCCCACCCCCCCTTTGTTAAATGCCCCCCATTCGATCTTTGGCTCCCCGTAAATCTGACTTGCCGTATTAGCGTGCTTTGTTATTTTTTGTCATCGGAAGAGAGGCATACAAAACGCTATTGAAAAAGATGATAAAACAATTCATTGGTTGCTACCTGCAATGATCCGTACTAATCATAGGAAGATTGCAAAGAAAAGGCGCAGGCGAGGAGGGACTGAGTACAGGCAAAGAAGGAGAAGGAAAAAACGTTGATGGAGTGCCTGCCGTGATTTTTTCAGGGGCTGAATTCCGAAATTACCCAACCAGAATCTCACCTCCTTTTTATCTGAGAAAAAATACAAATTGGACTAACAGAAACATTTTTTCCATGATTCAAATTGATTTTCACTTTCTTTTTGCGGTTGGCTATTGAAACGGTCAAAATATTCAGTTACATTGTGTTTTTGTCCAAGTTCAAATTTTGTGAAGGAAAACTAGGAGATGTGGGGCAAACAGCTTCAAATTCTGCTATTGATGTATCAAAAAACAAAAAAAGTAAAATTGCTACATAAGTACAACAACTTTTGCATGAGTTAGATAAGTACTTTTCGAGAACCAGTGAAGGTTTAAAATTAATTATTAAGTAGAAATCTCGACGAAAATAGACAGTACATGTAATTGGTGCCCCTTTGCAAGCTGGATCCAACAGCCATGAAATGAAGAGAATGCTGTTGTATATTACAAACTAATTACTGACTCGAGCAGTGTGCAAATTTGTGCTTAGACTAACTTTGACAACCACCAGGTTTTGATTAATGGTCGAACACATACAGTAGAAAATGGTCAAAAACATACAAAGGAGTGAGCAGAACAGCAGGCCGGAACAAAATCGGCGTTCACATGACACGGCTCTTATTTCTTACCGCCGTTTCTGATAAACTCACAGCCAACCAAACACCCCTAGAATCCTTCAGTAATCCTTCAGACAGCAAGGCTCCCTCAAGCACAATGAGTTCCTTGGAAGGCACCTTCAGACAGCACAGTAGTGTAGGCGTCCTTTGGGGTTGTGGCGGTCCACAGATTGTCGCCAGAGAAACTCGGGCTGCTTCCACCTCCATTTTCCTGATGAAGAACATGTTGACAAGAAAACTGTGCGCTTTTTCTTCAAGAACACAAAAGAGTAAACCTAAATACAGACCTATACAATAAATGTCATGTAAAAGTGTCTACGGTGTGTGTGTGGTGTGTGTGTGTGGGTGTGTGTGTGTGTGTGTGTGTGTGTGTGTGTGTGTTGTGTATTTGTGTTGTGCGTGCGTGCGTGCGTGGTGAGCGTGCGTGCG
>JADBJO010023261.1:12500-26794 GCA_016801955.1 Conus betulinus
ATACGAGATTTCAGCGGATGTTGGTTATTTATTTTACTTTGTTGTGCCTAAGTCAATGTACAATGAAAAATTTGTCCGTGGTTCCAATTGCAACATGTCAAGGGATATTTGGGATTTTTTTTTGTTGTATCCATCATGGCCATTTTAAACGAGCATCTGGGATTTGTTGGCAGCCTCTAATAACTGGCATTTCGGTAGCCCAAAATTTGGTGAGAAATGGGGGAATCAGACATTTTCCACAGAACAGCATATCAATAGACCTCTGGAATGTTCTCTATGGTGCACAACGGGCTTGTCAGTGAAGTAAAAGGGATTCCTGGCAGTGCCCATGATAATACCATTTTGTGGACACTGGAAAATTGTTGATGGTGCCCATTATAGAATTTTTAGCAGAGATAGGATTATTGTTTTCAAAAGCTTACCACTACTTTCAGTGAGTCATTGGGGCATAGTAATTATCATTCAGAAATTTTAGCGGATATTTTGCGATTGTTACCCCATAATGACATTTAGGTGGACATTTTAAGAATTGTTGGTGGTTGTCTGTCATAGCAGCAATCCAGTGGACATGGGGTTGTATTGTAACCCCTGATACAAATTAAGAGGACATTTGAGAAATCGTGGTGGTGGGACATCATGGGTATTTCATTTAATGTTTGGAGAATAGTCGATGGTGCCCCATTTCACGGACGTTGGGTGGTAGTGGCAGTGCCTCTCCACGAATTTCAGTGGACACTGGGGCATTAACGGCCATGTCTATTGCTATTGCAACATTTCAGTAGACCGTGTGAAAGTTGGTGACTGGTGTGTTTATGATATTTTTGTGAACATTGAGAAATCGCGCCCATCACAAACATTGCTGCCACAGCCTTACATTAAATGTTTGTGAAACCCATCTAAACATTTCGGTGCACATTAGGGAATGGGTTGATGTTGCCCATTACAAACATTTCAGGGGACATTAGAGAATGATGTTGCCCATCATTGACGTTTCAGCCGAGCCATTGAGGAATTGTTGGTTGTGAACATCGTGAACATCGTGATGTTTTAGCTGATACTGAGGAATTGTTTGCTATTGCACATCATGACATATCAGTTGACATCGAGGAATTGTTGGCTGTGCACATCATGACATACCAGTTGACTTCGAGGAAATGTTGGCTGTGCACATCATGACATATCAGTTGACATTGATTGTGGAATTGTTGGTTGGTTGTGCACATCATGCCATATCGGTTGACATTGATTGTGGAATTGTTGGTTGTGGTGTGCACATCATAATATTTCAGTGGAGATTGAGAAATTGTTGGTTGTGCGCATCATGACATATCAGTTGTAACTTTGGAAATGATACTGGCACTCAGTCTACACATGGGGAAATTATAGTGTGTCCGCATCAAAACATTCCAGTGGACATTTCGGACACAATATCCAATGCCCATCACAGTTATGTGGGACATTTAGGGAACTCTGAACTCTGTAGAAATGTTAGTAGTGCCAGTCATAACAGTACAGTAAACTCTGTGGTAATATTAGTGGTGTGCCAGTCATAACATTACAGTGAACTATGTAGAAAATGTTAATGGTGCCAGCCATAACATTAAGTGAGTTCTGTGGAAATGTTTGTAGTGCCAGTCATAACATTACAATAAACTCTGTGGAAATGTTTGTAGTGCCACATTTCTGTGGACAATTGGAACTGATTGATGGTGTCCATCATGACGTTCAAGTGGACATTAGGGAGGTGTTTTTTTTTTGTGGTTGTTGTTGTTTGTTTTTTGATGCCCTCATCACATTTCAATGTACGCTGAGGGGAACCTTTGTGAAAACCATGGTTATTTGGTGGACACCCAGAAGTTGCTAACAGGGGCCATTACAACACACTTCAGTGTACACTGAGAAATTGTTGATTGTACCAACTATTATCAACTTAGAGAGCACTTGGGAGTTGCCATCAGGAAAACCATCATAACAATTTTCAATTGATATTGGGGGAATTGTTTCTGGTGTTCCATGAAGACACCTCAGTGGATATTGGGGAATTGTTTTTCTGGTGTCCATGAAGACACTTCAATGTTGGTGATGTACATGACTGTGGACAGTAAGGAATCGTTTCCAGTGCCCATCATTAGATCTCAGAGTACACTGAGGCAGTGATTGGCAGTGACTGTTCTTAACATGGTCTTATTACATGGAGGACAATTAACATGTGCATAGTACAGAGGGCAGTGACATTTCTTTGTAACATTTCAGAGTACAACTGAGGCATTATTTGGCAGTGACTGTCTTAACATTTCAGGGTACATTGGTGCAATATTGGTGGTGACAGTCTTAACATGTTAGTGGGGACCATTGTGGACAGTTGGCTGGTTCCCCTTCACAACATTCCAGTGGGGCGATCAGGAATTTGGGCGTGTTTTGGTTTTGCCGATCATAACATTTAGCAGCAACATGTCATTGCAGCGCTATTCACAAGCTTTTTGAGAGGAGGATTGCGGATGGTGCCCATCAGTAGATTTTAGTGGACATTGAAGAAACGTTGGTGGTGTCCAGCAATTATCAAAAGATTACGGAAGGGCCATTCAATTACGCTGTGCGTGTGTGTGTGTGTGTGTGTGTGTGTGTGTGTGTGTGTGTGGTGTGGTGTGTGTGTGTGTGATGTGAGAAGAGAGAGAGAGAGAGAGAGAGGAGAAGAGTAGAGAAGAGAGAGAGAGAGAGACAGACAGAATGACAGACATAGGACATGGACAGACAGGACAGCCACACAGACACACACACAGACAACACACACACACACACACACACACACACCCCCACACACACACACACACACACCACACACCACACACACATTTTAAAGAGACACTGATAAGAAAATAAGACACAAAGTAGACTGACGTTATATACAAAAGATCGAGGTAGTGTAACAACAACATATAATGTACCAACAAGGCTGAGGCCATTTTAGTCAACTAAGAAACAAACACACAAACGAAATAAAGACAGTGATAACAATCAAGATGTAAACGAGACTGTCGTCGTTTTATTTAATTACAAACACAACAAAAATGGCCGCGGCAACGAATAACGGGTTTCAAAAACATCATTGTTTTCTGGAGCAACCAGACCACTGTAGGGTCATTCGACTGCGGCACTGTCGGGCTGTGATAGCAATCGTAGATTCCGATCATCCACAATAAGGGTTCCACGGACATTCAGACACACTGATGGGGAAGTAACAAAACAATCATTTAATCTATTGAAATCATGTTAAACAACAAATGTGACTGTGTTCTGATGCCTCTGGATGTATGCTGCATAACAGCTCAAGAAGAGGAGTGGGAGAGAAATAAAATATTTGTGTTCTGTGGATTTCAGTACATAAAGGAACATGAGGAAAACGTGCAGGGCATTGTCTGTCTGCCATGCCCTCTACGGGATGAAACTACTGGATTCCTCGTTGAGTCTGACTGGGTGATTGTCACCTTTTGTGATGTTGACCCACTGCTCATGTACCGTCAGTCGCGAATGTCTCAGCTGACAACAATCGCCTTGGCTGACATAACCACAGGCACAGAAGAGTAGACGGCAGAGATGGGAGGCATTAAATAATTACAGACTTC
Source organism: Conus betulinus (assembly GCA_016801955.1). NCBI lineage: Eukaryota > Metazoa > Mollusca > Gastropoda > Neogastropoda > Conidae > Conus > Conus betulinus. Next base: position 16,124 of record JADBJO010023261.1, read on the forward strand.
GGGACTTTTTTTTTTTTTTTTTTTCTGGTTACTGGATAGTCCTTGAGGATTACTACGGATGGTGGGTGATTATCTGTGGGGTTCTATGTTGCTTAGAGACTAGTGACAAGCTTCATCCTAGATGCTTCGTTTTCACTGAATGAAAAAGAGATTATGAAATCTCTGATGGAAGAACAGGAAACACACGGCACCGGCAAAAGATTATGTGTCGGATAAAAGAACCGGAGCCCACTAAAAACAAGGCCAGGACTCAAACCCAACTTTTTGCTATCAGATGAGGAGGATTTGTAATTAGCACTGGCACTGGCAAGCACAAAATGGGAAAGAGAAAAAAAAATAAGATGAAAACAAACGAACAAACTAATCCACAAACTGATTGTACTAATAGAAAAAAAAAGCACTCTCTGAAGCACAAATCAGCTACAAGTAAAGTAAAGGCGTTGCCCATCTGTACATGGTAGAATCATCTATATAGAGGGAAGCAAATAAAGGTGAAGATATATCCCTCAAATCTAAATCCAGTGACTATATGGACAAGACCTGAGAAAGAAGATTCGTCAGAAACATTTAAAGGCTGGCCTAAACAGCGGAAAGAAAGAGTCAGAGAAGCTCTGAGAAAGACTTGCAGCACAGCACAAGTGGCCCCCAGCAAAGCAAAGAAAATCTGTACGTACGAGAGAAGACGGCACAAATCATCAAGAAAATCGTTCTGCAGGAAATTAGTGAGTATTAAACTCTCTTAGGGATACTCACAATGAAACATACCTCCTTAAGAAACGTCAGTGAAAAAAAAACTATACATTGTGATCCCCTAGAGTCAAGCAACTTTTGAAATCCAGGACTTGATGCAGCCTACGACAGCAGAGAAAAAACTTAGCGACTGGAAAACAACATAGGATGAGCTAAGAAAGTGGGTAAGAAAGCCAGAGACAAACCTTTGCCTTTGGTCTTGTGGAAGAGTCTGGCTCTGCATAAAATGTGCTGCCATGCAATTTCATATGCAACCAAACAAAGAGCTAAAGCAGAGAAACGAGACATCGATGTGGGGAGGCTCGAGGTTTGAATCTGCGTCGGTCGGCGTGTATGACGGCGCGTTTCATGACGGTACGTGCACGCGCTTTCCGCATGTTTGCTGACCGTGATAACCAAGATTGTTCCATTGAAAATGGAATCTATTCTAAATCCTTTTTTTTTTTTTCTTCTTCTCTTTCTTTTTGTTCCGTTGATCTTTTAATTATGTTTTGATGAAACGTTTGTGGGAATATTTTCAGTCATCTGTGTATTTGTTAAGTTACAAGACGTTTTTGCAAACCTGCCATGAAACTTACAGCCTGTGGAAGACGTTCTGGTGGTCTGATATGTCTTGCTAAACATGAGTCCCTGTTCATAATTCATTGAGTTTATTATGGTTATTTAATCTGATAACTGTCTTGTCTTGATTATTGATAAATCTTTGTTTGTGCAATAAAATACATCCTGTATATATGTGTCTTACATATCACCAGTAGATTAACCTCACACATACACATTTTGACATCGAAAATGGAATAAGTAGGGCTTGAAGAATTTGTGAGTGACTGTGTACTTGCTCCTGATGATGTTTTATATTTTGAGAAGCGGTGATTTAACTTTTAGCCTACGGCGTGCACGGCTCCATGGCGCTGCTCATGAGCTCTGCTGCCTATGGCAGGCACGGTGCCATGTGCTGACTGCAAGCTCCTTTGTCTTACGGAGCGCACAGGTCAGTGCGCGTTCTTATTTCAAAAAGTTCTCCTATTCAAAACTGTAACGGCCAAGAAGTAACTCCCACCCCAGAAGTTTGTAGAGGGTTCCTCCTGGCAGCCTGACATGGCCCTAGTTCTTACGTTCCAGCAAAGTTCACGTTCGCTGTCTGTGGCTGAGACAAAGAACCCCCTTGCTGGGTTTTTTCCGACTTGAACTGACCGCCGCATTTTTCTGGCACTGGCCTTTCGTCTGCTAGAGTCTAGTCAAAATGCCAGCTCAGCACCAGCAAATCAGTACTTTAGGACAAGCTACTATTTCAATGTATTCAAGCTGGTTCCGATAATCGAAGGAGAGTCGACTCGACAGTGGAGATGATAGGGACGATGAGGGATGTCTATTTGAAGATATTCTTGATTACACAGACACAAGTCAACTGATTCGACAGATTCAGTAACACACACACACACACACACACACACACACACACACACACACACACACACACACACACACACACACACACACAGGCGCATAACTCGCAAAATCTCTCTAGTCCCAAATTCGGGTGAAATTGTTTGAAAATGGATACTGACTGATAACGAAAAGTATCATAACCATAACTGTATTAGGTGAGTGCTTTTTTTTTCGTATCAATTTGTCTGCATGCCGTTACTAAACACTGATCGTCAAACTCTGCACTTTTTTAACTTGTGTGTGTTTTGGGTTACTTCATTTATCCCATGCGTTGTCTCAACCTCAGATAATATTTTACAGTTTTGAAAGCACACTCATCTAAAAGGTCTTTGATTTATTCTTTTCCGACTTACCAAACGCGATGTTAACAGGGACCAAACATAACACTAAAATAAATTCAAAAAAATGCCAATATCGCTACATAGGCGAGGGTTTTAGCGTGATGTAGCTATTATGCGGGAGGGGGGAAGACTCATGCTGCACGCATACGCAGGGATAGTGTTAAACAGTCAGATTCCAAACTTTTCACATGGTTACAAGATGATGGTTTGCCTTTTGATAATCAATATGTCAGTGGCCCTTTATGTACCAGCAGGATTCCGAAGATAATGTATTGAATGATTATGGGAAACTATTGATCAATATGTGCACCATTTGGAATTTATGTGTTTTGAATGGTATGCGTCAGGGCGATCTGAATGGTCGATACACACACATCACTGAGAGAGACAATAGTGCAAAATGATTACTTTAAAATGTCATGAGATATGTTTTTAAGGTTCTTGAATTACTGTAAATTGCAAGTATTAGAAAGGATGGAATCAGACCATATGCCTCTGGTAATGAACTTCAGTATCCCAGAGATGAATGCATGAACAACGCAAGAAGGTATGTTTTCTAACTGTGTTATTGGAAAGTATGTTTGGAATCATCCACATGCCAATGTATTTAGAGATGTAATTTGCTCCCCTGAAATTCAGCAGAGAGTTGAAATGGCAATCAGTGTAATTGATGTGAAAATAATGAAGCTTTGCATATATTTACCAGTTTGCTTTTAACGATGCAGGTGAATGCATGAAAAAAAACAAACAACAGATTTATATTAACAAAAACAACATGATTGTGATGTTGACTGGAATGATGTGGGAGTGTCAGTCTGGTTTACGGAAAGGTCCGCAATCTGCTACGTAGATGTTGTCCCACATTACCCCTACCAGATCATGTCTCTTACTCTAATGCCAGACGTGACTAGAAGGAATTTTGGGATTCAATGCGCATAATTCACAATAAAAGTTAACAATCTTCTAATGGCATTAGTTTAGAAAACTGGTTTCAGCATTTTCAGAAACCTGCTCGAAAAAGTAGATATCCATAGTGTTATGGATGATGAAAGGTGGTACTTATAAAAATGGAGACTATAATTCCGAGAAAAAATATTTCTACCCTTTGATGAGAATGTCACGTGCTTTTATGGAAATACTAAAAAGCGCACTTTTCAAAGGGTTAGACAAGATACATTCACATTTTTGGAAAATGACTCTGAAAACATGGCTAGATCTGAAAAATAACAGAAGATGTCTCACCCTTTCCCTCTTTACTGTGTGGAATAACCAATACTTAAAATATCGAGAAATGTCCTTTTTCTTTCCTGACTGGATAAAGGGCAAAATACTAAATGTTAGTGACATGTAAGGTCCAAATGGAATGCTTTCATACCAGGATGTGGTTAACAAGATAGGAGCCTCACCAGCAAGGATCTTAAAGTATAATGTAGTGTCAGTGGCCACACATATTTTTAATACTAGGGTTAGTGAACAAGACAGATATGATATAGATTTTTCAGAACCACCTCTTTTCTGTAACAAAAAGCATATGTCTTGCAAGGATTTCCGTGCAACTTTATGTTCCCTCAGTTACACAGAACCATGTGCAGCCCCGTTTTTGGTGTAATAAATATGGACTGGAGTTAAATGAAAATGTATGGAAGATACCCCGTTTGTGCACAAAAGAAACCAGACTGAGAGTTTTACATTGGAAAATTTTACAAAATATATACCGACTAATATAATGCTATGCAAAATGAAAGTCGGGCATACTCGAAATTGTTCACATTGCAATGATGAAATTGATCACATTGAACATTTCTTTTTTTCACTGTCATAAGGTTAATTCGTTTTGGAAATTTGTCAGTCATACATATTAGCTGTGTACAACACAAGAATTGTGTTTTTCTGAAGAAACTGTGCTCTTGGAATTCTTAGACAAGAAAATATTGACAGACATATACTACTGACAATAAACCATGTTTGTTATTATTGCAAAGTTGTGTATAAGTATTATAAAAAAAAAAAAAAAAAAAAAAAAAAAAAAAAAACGGAATCTAGGCTGCCAATTCAGTCCGAAAATCAGTTGCAATTGAGGAAAATATAAAGAGATTTGATACATGCATTCATTCTTACGCGCGCGTGCGCGCACGCAAACACACACACACACACACACACACACACACCACACACACACACGCGCGCGCGCGCGCGCGCGCGCGCACAGAGAGAGGAAGGGAGCGAGTGAGGGGGGGGGGGGTAAGAGACATACAGATGGTTACAAATAAATGCACGTGTTTTGTGCATTTGCGTGTGCGCGCACATGCACTATAACACACACACACACTTACAGGTACACACACATATACACGCACGCACACATACAACACAGTCTTGGCGACGTGTCTTTCATGAAGAAAATGATCCCAAGTAATATCTCTTTTTCGTTCTCCACTCCTCTGTACTTTTCTTGCACTCTTTCGTTTCCGTTTGTGTAGATTGTTGCACGTGGGGAATATGGAAAGTGAGGGTGATCATGCATAATTTCTTTTCACTATAAGATTGGCTTCATCGAGGAAGAGACAACTGGTGAGACGACATGTAAGAAACTAAATCCCTAAGTTCATTTAAAAGACGCCGTCTCTGTTCGTCTGTCTGCCTGTCTGTCTGCCTAACGGTCTGTCTGTCTGTCTATGTCTCTCTTTTTTTTTTTTTCTTCCTTCTCTCTCTCTCTCTCTCTCTCTCTCTCTCTCTCTCTCTCTCTCTCTTTCGGGGGGGGAGGGGGGGATTGGGTGGAGGTGGGGGAGGGGACAGGGGTGGGGACAGGGTGCGAGTGAATGGGTGTTGGGGTGGGTGGATGGTGGTGGGTGGTGGTGGTGTGATGTGAAGAGCGCTCACGTGCTTGGGTAGGGGGAAGGAGAAGAGGACAGGCAATAGGGACCAACGACATCCTTTCAGGCGTGTGTATATACAGAATTGGTTGCTTACGCATAGTTTTTGCTTTGGTATCGTGTCGTCTATTTAACAGGTATTTACCATTATTAGCATATTTTTGAGAGAAGGGGGTGGAGAGGGGGGGGGGGGGGGGGGTGGGGGGGGGAGCGAGAGTGTGTGTGCGGGTGTATGTGTAAAACAAAATGAAAAACTATATTATGTCCTTTGTTTCATCTATGTTGGTTCCGTTTTCGTATAATGCAACATATTATCAGAGTGAGTGTGCCAAAAGAAGAAAAAAAGGAAAAAAAAAACTAGTAGTGTAATTTTTTTTTTCTTTCAGATGAAGAGGACAGTGTGAAGCACCAAAAAATGAAGAGGTGGATTTTGGTCTTAGAGAAGAAAAAAAAATTAAAAAAAGAAAAAAAAATCACCACCTTAGGTGCTCCATTGCTCCGAGAACTGATGCCACAAAAAATTATAACAATCGCTACAATAATACTAATGATAACAGTAATACCAGTGACAATGCATTAAATTGTCCGATTTCGAGAGACGAGATCCTGCTGGCTCTAAAGAAATTAAAGAATCGGAAAGTCTAGTAGTGGCTATGATGGAATCATTTGTGAAACGTTAAAAAATGCGTGTACGTGTTGTTAAGGTTTTGTCACAAAGTTCTTTAATGCTCTGTTTGACAGAGGTATGTTTACAGAACTGTGGACTGAATCTACTGTTCTCTCTTTATATAAAAAAAAATTATGTTGATAACCCAAATAACTATACATGTATTTCCTTGTGTTACAGTTGTAGTAAGCTATATAGTGCTGTTATCAACAGAAGGCTGCAGCACTGGTAGAAGAAAATAATCTCACTGGCGGCTATCAAGCTGGATTTAAGCGTAAGTATTCTACAAGAGATCACGTGTTTACTGTAATGGCATTTGTGCAAAAACCTTTTTAATCGTAAATTATATGTTGCTTTTATTGATTTTGAAAAAAAGCTTTTTATTCTGTTTAAAAGGAGTATTTTATGGCATATTTTGTTCAAAATGGAATAAAGGAAAATGATATAAATGTGTTATGAGCGTGTATGACTCTGTAAAAGCTAGAGTGAGAAGTGTTGGGGTCTTTGACTGATTAAATAAATAGCACGACTGGGGTTAAGCAAGGTGATGTATGTAGTCCAGTATTGTTTTTCCCTTATTATCAATAAATTGACTTCAGAGCTTATTAATTCTGGACGATATGGCGCAATGTTCATGGCGCAAATTTCCTTGAGATTTTCATTCTTCTCTTACCTGACGATGTTGCATTAATGTCTGAAACTATCACTGGTTTACAAACCGAGCTAAACAGTTTGGAAAGAGCTTCCTCTGCACTGCAAAGATAAACACAAACAAAAGTAATATTATCGTGTTTAGAAAGGGTGGTTATCTTGCCACCAGAGAAAGTTGGACATATAATGGAGTCAGTATGCCTGTATTGAATGCTCAGAAGTATCTTGGCATTTACTATTCTACACGCATAAACTTTACCTGTGCTTGTGAAAATCTTGCAAGTAGAGCTACATTTGCGTTATTGTATTTTTGAGGAAATTAAGACTGCTAGATAGTGGATCTCTGTGTTTTTTTTTAAATCATCTGATGTCCAAATTCAGCCAATGTTACAATATGGTGCTGAGCTATGGGGGGTTAAATCTGCTGCTGTGCATACTGAGAAAAATGATTTGTATGCTTTGAGGACATTTCTTGGCGTTCAATGATAACACCAAATGATTTGGTATATGGAGAGACTAATAGAAATCCTATTTATTTAATTTCAGTGTGTTAAATGCATTTGTTACTGGTTAAGGATAACTCAGATGGAACCACACAGATTGCCTTATAAAGACTATACTATGCTCTTACAGTTGGATGCCAGAGGTAAGAAAAAACTGGATTACGAATGTAAGGCTAAAACTGTATGAATACGGCTTTGGTTTTGTATGGGAGAACCAAGGTGTGTCGGTGATACAATGCTTTCATTCGTGTTTTTCGGCAAACACTGATCAATTGCAGTTGGCAAAGACGGAACTCACATGTTGAAGATAGCTGTAGATTTGATATTTACAGAATGTTAAATCCTATGCATTGTGTACCAAAGCATTTGTCCATGATATTGACAGTCATTTTGAATTTATATGATGACCAAGTTCAGATTTGGTATTTCAGATGTCTATGCACATTCCCTGCGTTATAGCAGTTTGAACGATCGTGTAAGTACTTGTCCGTTTTGTTAGGAATCACAGGAAAATGAAGTTCAGTTTTGTCCTTTATTGCCCTGAATTAAGTGATCTTAGACAACTTGTATTTCAGCTAAATACTGTAGATATCCTTCATTCTTCAAATTGATTTTGTTAATGACATCGACAAATGATAAAACAGTGACACAGCTGGCTGCGTATTTGTACAGAGGATTTAAACGAAGAAAATAATTATGTAATATCTTAGTTTGTTAACCTTCCCGATTGGTAATGCGTTATGCAACACTATTCTTGGCAATGGATTATGCAACGTTTGTTTTACGTGTATCCCCCTTTTAAGGGGCCCAGGCATTTACGAATAAAACATTTTGCCTTTTTGTCTTTTTGTCGTTCTTACCAGCCTCACATTATGATTTACAGCACTTATGGTCTTCCGGTAGAATTCAGGGCATTTCCAGTTTTCCACTATGATTCATAATGCTTACCAGTCTTCAGTTATGATTCACAGCATTTCCCCTTTTTTTTGCATCATGATTCATAGTGGTTACCAGTCTCTCATTATATGTCATGGTACTTACTAGTCTTCCATTATGTTTTAACAACACTTGGCAGTCTTCCACAATGATTCATAGCGCTTGCCAGTTTTCATTATGATTCATTGCACGTACCAGTCCTCCATTATGACTCATAACATTTACCAGTCTTCCCCAGTAGACCAACTACTCTCTGTGAACTACCAATGTTCACCTCAATCATAAGACAATGCAAAGTACCATTCTATGTGTCTGGCTCAAAGCGGACTGTGGAAATCTGATCTTCCTATCTGACCTACAGTACTTCATTGAGCCATCAATCCTCCCATCAGACCTTCAGCACAATGTAGATCAACAGTCCTGCTATCTTACCTATTGTACACTGCACATTTTTTTTCAAATTTCCCATTGACACAAAACTCACCATGGTTTACCAGTTCCCCTCCCTGATCCATTACAGACTGTGAATGACCAATCGTCCCATCTGACGATCAGCAAATTGTGAATGACTCATGTTCCCATCTGACCCATAGCATGTTGTGGACTGTCTCCACCTCTGACCCTTTGCACATTATGTACTGTCTCCACCTCTCACCCATAGCACATTGTGGATTAGCAAACCTGCTGTTTCATCAATAGCACACTTAGGATTGCCCATTTTTCCTGCTTGACCCAGTGCAGTGTGTGGATGACCCACGTTTCCGTCAGACTCATGCCTCGTTTTGGATTTCCAGAGAACTTGGTGGACTATCAATTTTTCCCTATCCAAGCCATAGCACATAGGGATTATCAATCGTCTGATCTGACCAATGGCACACTGTCGTTTACCCAAATTTCCATCTGACGAACAGCACTACATGGATTGTCCAAATTTCCATCTGATGAACAGCGTGCTGTGAGTTAACCAAATTCCCATCTGATGAACAGCACGCTGTGCATTACCAAATTCCCATCTGATGAACAGCACTCTGTGGATTACCCAAATTTCCATCTGATGAACAGCACGCTGTGTATTACCAAATTCCCATCTGATGAACAGCATTCTGTGGATTACCCAAATTTCCATCTGATGAACATCACGCTGTGGATTACCAAATCATTTATCTGACTAATGGCACACCATGAACAACAAATCTTCCACTCTGACCAATAGCATGCTAAGGGTTACCAACTTCCTATCTGACCATTGTCACACTGTGAATTATAATTTCCCCATCCGGACCATAGCACACTGCAAATACTGACACTAATTTTTTGCCAGTCTTGCAATGTTTATTCGTGGTACATGGTGGACTACCGATCCTCTAACCTGGTTCATAACACGATGTTGATCACAAATTTTTTTCCCGTTAAGCAGTCACATATTATTGAGAACAATGTTACGATCTCACCTACACCACTTCGTGAAATACAGTTTTCCTTTCTGCCACGTAGCATGCTGTCAGTTATCAATTTTCCAGTCTGATTCTCAGTATCCTGCAGATTACAACTCTTTCAATCTGACTCAGAACATATCGTAGAATTCTGATTTTGTATTATGATCAATTGCACAATGTGATTTTTCTACTTTCCGATTTGAACATATTCAAATTGTGGAATCTTCTTGTCTGGTGCAATTCACACTGTGAATTACCGATCCTTCCATTTGACCCATAGAGATGTGTGGATTACCCATCTTCCCATCTGACCCATAGCGATCTGTGATTACCCATCCTCCCATCTGACCCATAGCAATCTGTGATTACCCATCCTCCCATCTGATCCATAGGGATCTGTTGATTGTCCATCTTCCCATTAGACTCAAAGAACGCTGTGGTTAACCATTGTTCTCTCTGCATGGTGGGCTATGCAACTTGCCCTCTGACTCAAAGTACAAATGACCCACCTTACCATGTATGAATACTATTCTGCAAATGTCTCCTTTTTCCCATCTTTTCATAGCACATAATGGGTTATTAATCTTTGAATCCGATTTCCAGCAAGGCGGCTATGGGAACAGGAAAAGTGTATTGGAAAATGCAGCTTCTTCGTCTTTGAGTACATGAAGAATCCAAAATAAAGGAAGAAACACTTGCAGTTGTGACAGAGATTGGAGATGCATACGACAGTCTCTAGTTCTCACTTCTCATAAAGCTACTCCATTACTACGGATTACATGATGGATTGCAGGAACACTTCAGGAGCGAACCGGCATCCTACGATTTCGAGACTGGACGTCTGAATCTCATAAACTTTCTACTGGGTTACTTCAAGGTTCTATTTTCACCCCTGTTTTATACAATGTTTACACTAACGGTTTTTCCAGACCTCAACAGAAACGGAATTGCTCGAGTGTTTACATTAGCATAAGCAGTTGTTCTCAAACTGAAAAGGGTGTGTATGCCCATGAAAGCACCACCAGATAAAGGCATTGAACAGCACCATACTACCGACTGTGTCTG
>JADBJO010023262.1:0-17500 GCA_016801955.1 Conus betulinus
GGGGGGAGGGTGTCTTCAAACATCTAATTATGACAGTCATTAGAGAAGTAACACCCATATCATGCCCACTTCTGTTATGCACAGTCATAGAGAAGTGACACCCCATCTCGTGTGCCACAGTCTGTTATGACAGTCATCCAGAGAAGTACGCCCCATATCGTGCACACATCTGTTATGACAGTCATAGAGAAGTAACGCCCCATATCGTGCCACATCTGTTATCACAGTCCATAGAGAATTAACACCCATATCGTGCCCCCACATCTGTTATGACAGTCATAGAGAAGTAACGCCCCATATGTGCCACATCTGTTATCTTTATGCACAGTCATAGAGATGGAGCACCCCCATATCATGCTCACATCTGTTATGACAGTCATAGAGATGGAAACAACCCCATATCATTGCTCACATCTGTATGACAGTCATAGAGATGGAACACCCCATATCATGCTCACATCTGTTATGACAGTCATAGAGATGGAACACTCCATATCATGCTCACATCTGTTATGACAGTCACAGAGATGGAACACCCCAAATCATGCTCACATCTGTTATGACAGTCATAGAGAAGTAGCGCCCTATATCATGCTCACATCTGTTATGACAGTCATAGAGAAGGAACACCCCATGTCGTGCGCAATATCACCTCTTTCCGTACTACTAACCGCTTAAGAAGATTGGTATCCCATGGACCAACAGAGATATCCGTCTTCCCTTCAAGAGAAAAAAAAGAGACAGTGCCAGAAAATAAAAGAAATTCGACAACTGGTCCAACTACAACTTTTTGCAAGACACAATGCAGAAGACCTTTGGTGAAAGCAGAACAGCACTTTGTCAATTCTATTATTGTAGATGGCATGAGGAAGAACAAGAGGAAGTTCTTCATAGGTAAGCTTACGTCAAAGTGGGGACACCAGGCTAGCACAGAAGTAGAAGTGTGTGTGTGTTGTGTGTGTGTGTGTGTGTGTGTGTGTGTGTGTGAGGAACGCTTTTGTAACGATTGTAAACAAGATGTTTGGAGACGAATTTCATTTCATTATGGAATGCCCAAAGTATGAAGAGTTACGAGTACGTTTTGTTCCCAGAAAGTATACGAGTGTGAAATCTGTTTACAACCTGTGCAGACTATTCGCGGCTGGCAAGAAATGTTCTGTTAAAGTTGAGTAAATATTTAAAATTCAGCAAGATGGTGTAAGTTTATGATGACCAGCCTGCTCTATGTTTTAGTGATTATGCCATTACGCCTTTAATACAAATAAAACGCTTCCTGCATTTTGCTTAGTCATTTTGTGTCATGTTGAAGTGGATTACATTGTTTTTTTCTTTTTTTTTCTTTTTTATGTCCTCCATACCCCCAAAGGGGTGACAGGATAATTAAATCTTGAATCTTGAATCTTGTGTGTGTGTGTGTGGTGTGTGTGTGTGTGTGTGTGTGTGTGTGTGTGTGTGTGCGTGTGTGTGTGCGTGTGTGTGTGTGCGTGCGTGCGTGCGGAGCTGGGACTTCCTCTACTGAAAGGCTGCCGCATAGATATGTAGGTACCCACACTACATATCTATGGCTGGCGGAAGAAGCTATGACTCACAACCTTTTTCAACCCAATCCGAGGCACACTTCCAGCCACACCATGCGACAAGTTCATGAAGACTGCGTGTAAGACCCGCAAAAAAAAGTCAGGCCTACCACCTTCACCGATCATGTAACTTCAAAACATGATTTTGTGGTAAGTCATCGATAGCGCCTGTGGCTACCTGGTGCCAGACAGTAGACCAGAGCAGCATAAATGCTCTTCCTTTTCCCTGCACAATCATCGACTGGAGCCAGCCAGAGGAGACTGGTCAAGCCCCTCTGCCTCCACATTTTTCGTTAGATTTTGGCAGATTCCTAGCATGTAGCTCTCTATCATTTCTTCCTCTTCTTCTAATGCCCACTCCTCCTCCCCCATCACCTCCCCACTTAACCGGTACATTCCCACTGTGCTCCGATAGTTTCCGTTAAAAAAAAAAAAATAACCTAAGTGGTTTCAGTAACGTATTGATTCAGATGCAGATCCAAAATTAGACAAAACTAATGAGTGATGAGAAAATGTATGTCATCAACGTAGAATTAAACGACGCATGAAATCAACAAACACATTACCATAAGTTTACTAGACTGTAAAACAACCTTCACTTAATACACAATGAAAAAGAAACACTTGCATTTTCAAATCTCTGTTTTTGGGCGGGCGTTACACACACACACACACACACACACACACACACACACACGGGAAAAGACGTAAGATAACATTTTAGAAAAGTTTGTTTGTTGCAAAAGATAACGCCGCCGTCCGTTTCAGTTTATTCAAATGAGAACTGAACACTAGTGGAAGAACAACAAAAAGTATGTAGGCTACGTGGGTCCATGAATGGGCCGGGGGGATGGGGGGGGGGGGGGGGGGGGGGGGGGGGGGGGGGGGGGGGGGGGGAGAGGAGAGAGAGAGAGAGAGAGAGAGAGAGAGACAGAGAGAGAGAGAGAATATTTGAGGAATACTGCACGGAAAAGTATGAGAGAGAGAGAGATAAGGTAATGTTGCTTATAGCCCAGCTGACCGGTGTGAGAAAGAGGGTTGGCTGTTACTGGTATGATCATATTAAGCTACCTACTACCCCACCCCCCCCCCCTCTCTCTCTCTCTCTTTCCCATCCTCCCGTCTCCTGTGATTGAGAGAGAGAGAGAGAGAGAGAGAGAGAGAGAGAGAGAGAGAGAGAGAGAGAGAGAGAGATCTTCTCTCTCCCTTCTCCCCCATCTCTCTCCTCCTCCTTAACCTCTGTCCTATCGTCCTGTGTATTTCTTTCTTATAAACAAAGCCTTAATCACGCAATGGCTATTGCAACAGCAGACCTCTGTGTGTGTGTGTGTGTGTGTGTGTGTGTGTGTGTGCACCAGTGTGCGTACGTATGTAGTAAGATGTAGAGTCCAACTGGCGTTTGAAGGACTGGAAAGGGCACAGTGTGACACGCAGCAACTGAACTGGCAGAGCAAGCAGACACGTACTTTTTATCACGGCAAGCGTTCACATGTCGACCTGGGCAGCCCAGTGGTTGATTCAAATTAATCAACGCTGAGTACTAACGTATGGAAAGTTTTCACACTGGGAGAGTTCCAGACTGACCTAAGATTGGCAGTAAAGATCATGTGTATTCATTTGAGCGTGATCTGCGAGGTGGTTTCAACGTGATGTTGATCTCAATTCAGTAATGTAATGACGCCCCGTGCTTCAACCCCCCCCCCCCCCCCCCCTTCCCCCATCACGATTTTCTTTAAATGTTTGGTCAATCTGTGGAAGATTGCATTTCTTAGGAGATACAAGTAAAGGGTGTTCAGCGACTGTCACCATTACCATAATTGACAATGCTTGGGTCATTAAATAGCAGAGCTGACCACTCTGATTGTTGACACCTTGTGACTTTTCCCACATTCTTAAATGGATCCTCAAGCATAGGCTCAAAGATTTCCCCTACATTTCATTCTGTTTGCATCATGATTTTTTTTTTTTAGCAAGTTACTTCCTTACCACACTTACTTCTCGATTTACATTTCTTCCCTTCACTGTGCTGTTGTATTCTATTCTTGAACCCTTGATGATGAGAATACCACAGAATTATACACTGTGGTATATCTGAATTTGACGTTAGGGGAGCACTGACACAATAGGCAGTGCCTCCCTGACGAGTCCGATCTAGTAGACAAAAAGCCCCGGAGCAGGTGATATGAATGGTTCTGCCTTCAAGACGGATTACAGTGGTATTCATTTGAAACTGGTCAGTTCAAATTAATTTGATGTAAATGTGTTACGAGTAAAATGCTTGAAATGTCTTCAGCAAAAGTGTGTTCTAATGTAAAAATATAACATATTTTAGAATATTGTACAGGATGTTGCATAGTCTAGTACAGGATATTGCATAGTCCTGTACAGGATGTTGCACAGCCTAGTACAGGATGTTGCATAGCCTAGTACAGGATGTCGCATAGCCTAGTACAGGATGTTGCATAGCCTAGTACAGGATGTCGCATAGCCCAGTACAGGATGTTGCACAGCCCAGTACAGGGTGTTGCATAGCCTAGTGCCGAATGTTGCATAGCCCAGTGCCGAATGTTGCATAGCCCAGTACAGGATGTTGCATAGCCCAGTGCCGAATGTTGCATAGCCCAGTACAGGATGTTGCACAGCTCAGTTCAGGATGATTACCTTAAAGCTGAAGGCAAACAACAAAACATCACACAGTCAGTTATTACTGACACATACAGGGGTTTTGGCCGGGAAAATAACCACTGCTATCTGGCAGGACCCCCAAATTCTCCCAGCCCCTGCCCTTCTCCCTCACAGTCTGTGCTCTTTCAGTGACACTGATTCAACCTTGCCCATTCTGGCGTCCCCCCCTAAACAGCCATTCTCATGCTTGTTCTGTCACAGACCTTGGCTATTCCGCTGGGAAGATGCAGCGGCAAACTTTGCTCATGCTACAAAACCATTACACACCATCAACTCACTTATGTATGTTCTTATCTTCTTTTTTTTTTTTCCCTTCAGGTTCATTGGCTAGGAACCATTACTGGATTGTCAGCTCCTAAAATAGAGAGTGAATCAAAGTCCAGGTACAAACACCACTACTACTATGCAAATGACAGATAAAACAAGACAGTTGTGAAACCGTTGAGCACTAGGTAGCATAACAAAAGTGTAACAGTGAGTGATGAACAAATTTCATGTGTACTATATTCTGCGTGGCTGTCATAATGTCTTCTGTAATGTGTTGCCATAATGGTGGTACATTGTCATTGATATTTGTTCCTTGTCCCCCCTCTCTCCTGGGATGGTGCTCTGTGAGTCAGCAGTGACCAACCATCAGAAATGATCTTGAAGAGACACCCGAATATAACAATCTAGCTACCCAATAATCATACACATACACTCCTCGTAGTTCAACTCTACATAACAGGTGAAACATAAGAAACACTGGTAAGCTTTGGCAACTTTTATTTTCAAATAAAACGCAGAACTGGCGATCTGTCCCCTACATATTTTTCAAAGTTCAAAGTGCAGATGAAAAAAAAAAACAAACAAAAAACAAATGGGACTTTGACCCCCCTTCTCCACACATATGTAATCTTCTGTTATACTTCAAAGCTCAGCCAATAGCACCGGGTATCAGAGCAAACAAATACTTTCAAACATTAATCACTTTAGAATACAGATAAGTCGCACAAGATAATGGTCAAATATGGGTGAAAAACAAGAAAAGACATTGCAAAACTTACAACCATACAGATGGTAAATACACCTGCTAAATTCATGAGGCAGAATTGCAAATGACCTCCCATTCCACATACTTTCCGGGGGTTGGAATGGGGGGGGGGGGGGGGGGGGGGGGGGAGATGGGGGGGGAAGATGGGGGGGGGGGGGGGAAAATGGAGGAGACTGATTAAAAAAAACAAAAAGAGAAAAAAACTGTGTTCATATCTACAATAAATTACAAGAGATATAAAAAAAAAAAATGCTTAATTCTTCTGCTACAGACGGGAAAAAAAAAATGTAATAATTCATAAAAAAAAAACTAACAAACAAAAATCTAGAATCTAATGCGATAAACACCCTCATGGCAAATACTTAAGCTATATGGACAGCTAGAGTACAAAGGGCATTTCATTCTTTGCCTAGTCATCAAAACACAGTACAACACAATTTTCGGGTTTGGAAATGAAGAGTGTCTTGAAATCAAATTCAACAAAACAGATGAGGTTGACAGAAAAGGAAGACTGTGAAAAAAAAAAATCAACAGAAAAAACAAAAACAGATAAAACACTGGGACTGAAGTAACTGCCCAGAAATTCTAGAAAGTTGGGTTGCCGTTCACATATTCCCATCACCACCTTGGCCCAACTTCAATCCCAACAAACACACTTGCTTGGGTCAGACTTGGCATTTTATACTCACATCTTTCATATTTGGTATCTTGTGCCTTTCTTTTAAAACAAAAATGGTTCCAAATTATATACACCGTAATTTTCAGCTAGCAATGCTCTCTGGCATAGAGGCAGCATCCCATGACTTTCAATGAACATCACACACAGTGGATTTCATATCTCCAGTTCAAAATATACGATGAAATAATCATCAGAGTGGTAAAAATGATGCAAGCCAAAACATGACATCAAAGAAGCCGCCAGCATTGGTAACAATATATGACACAAAATGAAATACAATCTTCTACAGAACAGGCATACCGTGACAGACAACACAACAGCCACAACATACAGCATGATATGGCACACTGGTCCCTACAGAATAGACACCATTCAACAGCAACCACAGCAACGGCAAACCAGACATTGCATAACAGCCATCACAGCAACTGCCTCAGAACAGAACAGACATCATGGAACTGCTAACACAGCAACTGCCACAGGAGGAACAGACACCACCACATAACTGCCTGAACAACATGCCACAGGATAGGACAGATGCCACATAACTGTCACCACAACAGCTGCCAACAGACAAAGCGTTAAATAACAGCCACTACAACTGCCACAGGATAGAACAGACGCTACACAGCAGCCACCACACCTCCTTAACTGCTTTAGAACACTACAGACAATAATTAATGTCCACCACAACAACTGCCACATAACAGAACAGACATCACCTAACAGTTACCACAACTGCACAGATATAGAAAAGACATCACATAACAGTTACCACAATTGCACAGGATAGAACAGACATCACACAATAGTTACCACAATTGCACAGGATAGAATAGACATCACATAACTGTTACCACAATTGCACAGGATAGAACAGACATCACATAACTGCCAAAACAACATGCAACAGGATTCAGCAGACACTGCATAACAGACATCCTCTGGGACAGATATTACATCACCATCAGCTCACAACTGCCCCAACTTCCTCCCAAAAGTGACAGTAGTCATCAAAATGTTGTTGTTGGTCGCTCATCACAGTTACCTCAACAACTGCCACAGTGTAGAACAGGCACTACATAATGGCCACAACAGTAACTGTCACAGGATACAGCACAATATGGATCTTGTAAACTTGTACAGAGCAGACATTACATAATGACCACCATGGCTACCAAAGAACACAGCACAATAAGCCACCTATAGTGTCCCACAGGGTGAACACCACACAAAAACCGACAAAACTGCCACAGTGATGACACTGAAACATCAATAACAGATGGTTTGAAAATTCAGTTATCGAAGGTTGTTTGCTTCCTGACACACTTCCTACTCTCAATGGTGGTCGTGAAAAAAAAAAAAAAAACAGTTTTGAATCGCCACTACTTTCAGGATGCAAAACTGTGAACAATGGAATGATTAGCACTGTGAAGTTGTATGACATTACCTTCTGGCCAAGATCACAAAACAAATACACACATCTACATGCATATGAAAGTTATGATCTAAACTTAACTGAAAAAGATAAAAGGAACTTTACAAGCCCACCAGCTTTCTTCACTGTAAACACATAAAAGAATTTAAATGACTGTTTTCGGATTTGAAAAAAATTGTTTCTGTAGCTAAAGTTCCTTGGCAAGAATGTATTACCCTCCCTCCTATAACTACCACTATAGCCAAATTTGTGGATAGTTGAACAAACACAAAGTTCGGTGTGTGAAAGCATGCATCCAAATACAAACATGAAATCTTGCCCGCAGAATAATTCTTAAGCCATTTTCACAGACACCTAAACTTTGATATGCTGGTGTGACAGATGAGAAAAAGAACACAAACACACAAAACACACTCCCCCCTTCCCCCCCACCCCCCCCCCCCCCCCCCCACCCCCAAAAAAACAACAACAACAAACAAACAAATCAAGCAACCAAACAAAAAATCCCACCACCATCATGCATGCACACAACTGCTTTGTTTACACATCATCTCCATATATCTCTCTTTTACTTTTGGAAGGAAAGGCCAGTTTGGCCGTTGGTATGGATGACACATATACACACAGCATGCATCCTCAGTGAAACATTAAAGAATGAGTGACAAATAATCGACTGAATGGTACAGTACAGTGAATGATCAATGCCAAGAGGCAGCTCATCAATCTGCTGAACCCAGGTGGGCAGCTGTTGCATCAACAAGCATGTGGACTGTAAAGTGCCTAGTATTTGCTCTTTAATAAAGGACAGGCACTCTATAAGTACACTAAATAATGGAATGAGGCCATTTAAGTAGGATACAAAAAGGTTCCATAGGGTAATCTCTCAACCTCTGAGTTCAAGCCAGTGAATGAAGTATTTGTGACATGAAAGCCTGATGAGTCAAGATACTCACAATGTACAGAGTGATTTCTTCTTGCAGTGCCATTTCGTCTAGCAGGGTTGTTTTCCTAATTCTTCACAACATGAACGACAACTGTGTCGGTCAGGGGACCCCTGCACCAATAGGGTGCTCAGCTTTCAGGCACAAACAAGTAACGTCATATCACATTTTGCTGATGCTTAACAGATTCCAGAATTGACCTTCACAATAATGAAAAATGAAGAAAGCTCACATCAATAATCAATGATGCAAGAACAGAAAACAGAACTACCCAAAATATCTGTGATATCTTCCCCATCAACAAACAGCTCCTTTTTATCCATACTACTTGATGAAAACACAAGGTTACATCAGTATCTTGGTCAATGTTAAAAAAAAAATTAAGAAAAACCTTGACAACAAAAACAAAAAACAAACAAACCAAAAATCCTATATGAAACGTGAAAATACTCAAACACGACCCCTACTTTATCACACAATGATTCCATTGTATCCATCAATATTTTTACTGATCTCCATGCTTGCCCACTTCCACATCTCACATTGATGAATCAACTGTCCAATGACAAACGCATTTCTCACTTGCTGAATACTTTGCCAAAATTCATCAGTAATGCATTTTAACTCATTTATTGTCCAGTCAAAACATGTGTTCACCTAATGGGCACATTGTTTCCATTACATCTGGATAAGCAAAGTGCTTTACCACCCAAAAGGTGTTTCTTCATTGCAAACTATTCTGTAAATGTTCACTTAACTTGCCTGAATACACCTCTGGATCAACAAAATACCTGTCAAACATGGAAATGTTTTTTTTTTTCAACAAAGCACTCTACAACTGTTCATTTGAACTGCATCAAAACAACTCTGGATTGACCAGTTCCACACCGAGTCATTGTTATCTATTCTGGTTCAAAATGCACTCCAAAAACTTTGAAAGCTATGTGTCATCAATCTGAGGCACAGTAAGTTTTCTGTCAAGCCATAACTAAGTTCTTTCTTTTTCCATACAGAAGCTGATAAATGTTCAGAGGTATTCCACCCAAAACACATCAGATCCATTTGTCAAGCCATAAAATGTGTATTTCTCACAAAGCACTCGAGACTGTTTTGTATTAAGTCAAAACAATTTTGCAGTGAGCAAAAATATGTTTTCCATTCACCAGGGGAAAGGAAAAACACCAACAAGAGCAACCCACTTTCATCAAGCGAAAATACACATTTCCAGAGTACAAAATACTTCAAAATCATTCATGTCTGAGCAAACAATGTATAACACACACGCATGCAAGCACGCACACACACACACACGCACGCACGCACGCACACACACGCACACACATCAAAAAGTTCTAAGTTATTATTATAGTGCATACAAGAAAATTTCAAACACATGCAAACTTGTCTGAGCAAACAATGTATATAAACACACACACACACACACACACACACACACACACACACACACACACAAAATTCCAGGTTATGATACAGTGCATGCAAGAATATTTTTAAACACACGCAAACTTTTGTTTATCTTCAAACACATGCACACACTTTTTATATATTCAATTTTGTTAGTTCTATGTGTCTCTGTTCCTCACATTGAAACTTTATGTATCTGTTGTCATCTCAATAAAGTATTGCATAAAGAATCACTGCCCCAGGTAACCTGGTTTTTCAAATGCCCCAGATGTTTTGCTTTTCACTATTTTGTGCTTGACTTTCAACTGTCTGTCTCTGTGAAGCCTGTGGCCAGGCCTACATCCATGCCCTGAGTAAAAGACAAAACCCCTCACTGCCCTTGGCTGGTTTATTCAGAGGGCAGCTTCAGGTCTTGTCTGGGTTAAGGAATGTGGGCTTAATTCATCAAATGATTCAAAGAAGTCAACAAAGCTAGTGTTCAAAGTTATAATGCTGGTAGATGATGTTCAACATCTAACTGCTTTAATTCAAACTCCAGTTCAGATTTTGAAAAAAAAGTTTCAAAAGTGTGTGCTTTTTGCTTCTCTTCTTTAAGAAAAAAAAAAAGCTTTCATTTTGAACAATCTTCATATTTTTTACCCCGAGGGAAGTGGAAAGACGCACAAGGAAAAACAGATCAACTGCTGCTATTTTTTTTAATCAAATTCAAAAATCACATTTATATGACATTTAATCAAAGTAATTAGTAATCAACAACAGAGTTCCAGTGCATGAAATAAACAAAAACAGAGAGCTTTGCACGGTGTTTCGACACTTCAATCTAAGTTGATCTGTTTGATGCATTGAATCTATGTTCGCATGAAGAAAGTTTTCAATGAATCCCAAATCACCATTTCACATTTCTTATCAAGCAAAAATCTCAGGGTCAACCAGCTGTTTGCAAAGCCATGATTATATATTTGTCATTCGCAAAGTATTCTAAAATATTGATATGTGTTACATTAGAACACACTTTTGCACAAGATATTTCAAACATTTTACTTATAACACATTTACATCAAATTAATTTTGAATTGACCAATTTCAGATGTCTCATATTCTTAAAATAACTTGATGTCTTCATCAAAACATGTCTGAATCAACTCACTCTTTGTAGGAGCCAAATTCAACTTTTCCATTTACATAGCACTCAATTGTCGACTCCAGTTAGCACCTGACTGACCCAGTTTGGTTTCATGACATGACGATAATCTTCAACATTCTGATAATTCTTTCCTTGGGTCAGATATACAATCTGCTGCTGCTGATAGACAATTCACAGAACTGTCCATCTTGGGTTCTGCTGTTCACACATTCAGTCTGGTGATTGGCAGGGCCGTGATCTGAGAAACAGAAGTACAAACTCACTCTTCAGTAACTGATTAATACTGTCTCCTTTTTTGTTTGTTTTTCTGCAAAAAGGGCAGCTGGAAAAACGTAAGTAGAAACTCACTCTTCAATATCTGATTAATACTGTTTCCCTTTTCATTTTTTTTTCTTTGCGAAAAGGACAGCTGGAGAAACAAAATCTAAGTTCAGGGTTTGAATTCCACAAAGGGCGTTCCCCCCCCCCACCCCCCACCCCACCCTCTTTGCTTTTGGATACTCAGAAAGGAAATGAACACTGCCAAACATTCGTCTGTTATCCACTGAAACATCATTGGGCACTGCAAAGCATTCCCTCATTCACTTAAATGCCACAATGGATTTTCACATGACTGCTACATCTTTTATCTGCCTTAAACATTCATAGAGCAGCTTTCTTACGGAATAAAAAGGTCTAATTATGTTCTTTTCTTTTGACCCCTTGACTAGGAACACAACAATTCTGTTATATTTTGATTCATGAATAAGTTAATTAAATTTTCGTTAGTTTTTGTATTCATGATATATATCCATTCATGAATGTGTTAATCAAATTTCTGTTTGTCATATATTTTATGAGCTTAATTCATTTGGGTAGGAATGCTTTTTTTTCCTTTCTCTGCTGGACCTGCTTGAAAACAAAGAAGGTGGAAATCAACCCCAAAACTGATATTTCTGAATAATGTGATGTTATACTTTATACCGTTCTGCTTTTATGTTCTCAGGATACAAAACTAAAGGAAAATTATTAGAAACACAAAAACAGCAAAGGGAAACCCAAGCTTCTAAACAAAAGCAATAATAAGTACACAAGCCTAAAAATCAGAACAAACCCAAGCTTCTAAACAAAAGCAAATAAGTACACAACTAAAAATCAGAAAGAAACCCAAGCTACTAAACAAAAGTGAACAGCAAGTAATCATACTGAAAAAAAGTAATCCAAATTACTGAGCAAAAACAACTAACAAGTAAACATACTTGAATATCAAAAGTGCTGAACACTTCCCTCTCCCCTCACCCCTGTCCCCCACGCCTGTCATGAATATGCTCACTAATGACAAGGGGATTCTGAGGCTGTGGAGGTAATGTAAGCCTTGGCAAAAAGTAGCAGAACAATATCCACTCATCTGTCTGTGTCGGTAGCTGTGCATATCAATCTACCTGTCATTTGCAAGAACTTGTCGGAATCCTGCTGGCTGGATTTTAAGATACATTGTTCTCTTTTGTATCACTCCTCCCCCTTAGTACAAAAAAAGCTTATAGGGGCTTAGCAGCAGCATGGCTTTAGTCAAGAAATCCTGCTTAGACATGCATTTGGGCCTGACATTGTACCTATATAAAGGAGCTGAACCGCATCCAGGTCACGATTCCTACATATTTTCCGCTTTCTGATCGGTTTTGATGCTGGCAGGATTCAAACCTGCAACAGATCAGCAGCTGTCTCATGGCATGCCTTTTCCCACAGACATCTAACCAACATAACCATCACTCATCTGTTGTATATTGGGAAACCTGTGCTGCATGAAGTTCACTTTTGCTCTTGCTAAACCAGATCCACCTGTAAGTCTTTTCAGTTGCCTCTGCCATTGCTTTCAAGACTTTGAACCTCTTCTTACCAAAAACAGAGAGTTATTTCACAAGACCACAGAATGATGAGTCTACAACCCTTTGCTCTAATCTCTACGGCCAGGCTTTGGCTTGGAAGCCATATTTCCTGAAGGTGTAGGCAGATAGTCAGACTGGCATACTTCTCAGCCTGGTTGATGTGAGCTTCCCTCATTTTACTTTCATATGGCACAGTGAACTCAATTAGGATGATCTGTTTTGATGAACCTGACAGGAGTGCTGTATATGGTCTCTTCCTCATCATCTCTGGATGGTCCTCTCATTCTAGACAGTCGGCTGTGCACTTGCAGTCATCCACTCCATCTAGTTATCCCTGCTTCCATGCCCTCGATATCACAGCTGTTTCTGACCATGATCTGTGGCCTCCTGCCATGAAGATCATCACTGCTGGATCTTCTTGATTTCCTTCTGTCTTTTTATGCTGTTCAAGGAGCTGATACCACCTTCAAAGGCTCTTACTGGTTCGGTCACTGTTGGAATGGCTTGGCAGACCACAGTGAGCGTGACTGCTTCAGCTACTTCTTCTGTTTGCTGGGACAGGCTTCCTGATTACCTTGATTTGAAACTCATCCTTGAAGAAACAACCAACTTGTGTTTCATCTTCTTTTATGGAAAGGACAGTCGAGTCATTTACAGACCTTTCTTGGGGACAGTTGGCATCCATTCCTGAGGCCTGCTGGACCTGTACTACTCATGGCTGCTTTCAAGATGACTTCCATTTCGAACACAAACTGTATCAGTGAAACGGCACTCACAACAGCCATGCAACTTCTGGATCGATCCAGTTTGTTGTGTATGATTTTGTAGAGAACCTCACGGAAAAGCCATTGAAAAACTTCCTCAGCATTTCTGAGATGTTCTTTGGGACATGATACCTCTCAATGGCCAGCTGAATCATCTTGTATGGAATCGATCCACATGCATTAGCCACCATGAACCACACTATGTTGAGGTTGCTTTCTGTGCCTAACCTCTGTGATTTGCCTCCTAAATCATATTGACATTCTCTGCACAGTCAGAAACTCCCTGGATGCCTTCCCTATGAGGTTATTAACCAGCCTTGCTCCCAAGACAGACTAGAAGTGACAGTGGTATTAACAGGTTGATGTCACTCGATTTCTGCTTTTTGGGAATGTACACAGCATTACTTATCATCCATAGGTCACTGATCTCAAAATTTTTCCATGCTGATCGTATTAGCTTGTGGAGCCACTAAAGGACATTGGGACATTTCTAATGCAGCAGATAGTGTATTCCACTAGATTCTGTAAAGACACCGCTCTGGGTTTCTGGGCCAGCTGCTTTATCTCATCCAAGCTGATGGCTTGTAACTAAACTTGCTGACACAGCAGGCTACACCAAGCCCTGGGTACCAAGTGCTGCTTCACTCTGAGGGTTGGGAGCTGTTTTGCTGACATGCTTGTCAAGGGTCTCTTTGTCCACTGTCAATGTCCATGGTTTGGGCTGCTCATGCAGTTTCTTTGGACATTCTGAAGAACCACTGTTGGGTTTTCCTCTTTTTGCTGCTGCTCCCCCTTCTTGCTGATTCTGCTTTGCTGAAGGCACTGTCTAGTGCTTTCAGGTCTTCCCAGAGCTTCTCTAACACTTTCCTGTCAACTCCTTAGGCAGTATTTATCTGTTTCCTGAGATTCTCTCTCTCTCTTCCAGATGTTATCCCTTCTCTTGCAGGATCAAGATTTATAAGGCAGTGTCTTCATCTTTGGTTGTTTTCACTACACAGGTATCCCTGAAGACATGTAGACAATGTCTCTACATGTACCAAGCCTGTGCCTTAGTGTGCTCTTTCCTATCAACGCGTCTAGTCTTGTGGACTATTTTTTCACCTTATTTCTCCCATTCCTCTATTACACTCACAGCATACACTTTACAGCCAAGGACATCCATCTGATTATTCAAACTCCTGGATGGGTGGGTGTCCCAAGGTGTGCCTTTTTTTTGCAGGATATCTTACTCACATAGCCATGAGATACTGTTACAATTGGGAAATTCAAGCCTTATGTAGCTCACTGTGTTCCACCTCAACCAGATCTAGCTCAAACACTCTTCAGCTGCCTCTGCCCATGCTTTCAGGGTTCTCATCCTATTCTTATCAAATATTGAGAGTTCTATTAAGATATCACAGGCTGGTAGGCCTACAACCCCTCTTGCTCTGACCTCTATGGCAAGGACTCTGGCTTGGGACACCAGATTCCCTCAAGCTACTTCTCAGCCTTGTTGATGTGAGCTTCCTCCATTCCACTTCCATAGGCCATGGGATTTCAAGAATGGGTTAATTTGAGTATGCAAGGTGTTATTTTTTCAGGTATACGTGCATAACTGGGATTCTTCTTTCCAGAAAGAGTGTGCGCACGCACTTCTGTACTGTGGCTGTCTGAGATCATGAGTCTTGATGGACAAGTGTGTCATCTGCTTCTTCTCCCTTAGCTCCCTGGGGAGTCTTTGGGATGCCACACTGAAGAACAGTTCACCAGGTTCCTTCAGGTCTGTTGATTGTGTACCCAGGCCTGTGTCCCTGAAAATGTTTTCTCTCTCCACTCTGTACATGTTGTAAGTTCTGTACCTAGGCCTGTGTCCCTGAAAATGTTTTCCCTCTCCACTCTGTACATGTTGTAAGTTGTGTACCTAGGCCGGTGTCCCTGAAAATGTTTTCTCTCTCCACTCTGTACATGTTGTAAGTTGTGTACCCAGGCCTGTGTCCCTGAAAATGTTTTTTCTCTCTCCACTCTGTACATGTTGTAAGTTGTGTACCTAGGCCTGTGTCCCTGAAAATATTTCTCTTCCACTCTGTACATGTTGTAAGTTGTGCACCTAGGCCTGTGTCCCTGAAAATGTTTTCCCTCTCCACTGTGTACATGTTGTAAGTTGTGTACCCAGGCCTGTGTCCCTGAAAATGTTTTCTCTCTCCACTCTGTACATGTTGTAAGTTGTGTACCTAGGCCTGTGTCCCTGAAAATGTTTTCCCTCTCCCCTCTCCACTGTGTACATGTTGTAAGTTGTGTACCTAGGTCTGTGTCCCTGAAAATGTTTTCCCTCTCCACTCTGTACATGTTGTAAGTTGTGTACCTAGGCCTGTGTCCCTGAAAATGTTTTCCCTCTCTCCACTGTGTACATGTTGTAAGTTGTGTACCTAGGCCTGTGTCCCTGAAAATGTTTTCTCTCTCCACTCTGTACATGTTGTAAGTTGTGTACCTAGGCCTGTGTCCCTGAAAATGTTTTCCCTCTCCACTGTGTACATGTTGTAAGTTGTGTACCTAGGCCTGTGTCCCTGAAAATGTTTTCCCTCTCCACTTTGTACATGTTGTAAGCCCATCAAGTTTTCTGTCTTCCCTTCCCTCTCCAGCCTTCAACAGTTCCCCGGAGGATTGTTTTAGCAAGGCCATTGGACCTTGTTACACGGCCATATCAACATAGTTCTTTTCTTGACTGATGGCAGTCGATTTTCTGCCCGGGGGTTTGGCACACTTGTTGACTGATGATATGATCAGGATATCATTGTGATATAATACTTTGTAGTAACATCACATTTTCATAACTGGGATTCTTCTTTCCAGATCTGTGTGTGATGGTCCATGTCCTGCATGGATACTGAAAGATGGAATACATCCCTTACTCACCAGTGCACACAGTTGCCTCATCTTGTGTTTCATGGAAGTGTTTTTGTCCTTCCATGCTGGTTTTCATTTGAACAGTGCTGTGGTTGCATCTGTTGCCTTTGAGAGGATTTCTGGTTTGGGTCCCTCACTGCTAGTGTCAGATCCCTGATAATTTTTCAACTTTTAGACATGGTAAGTTACATTAGCAGTGATAATAGTGGTGTGTCTGGCCATCCACTTGGTCCTCTCAGTGTTGATTTCCATGCCATGTCTCTGTTAAATGTTTCATCCAGTCATTTCACAAGCTTGGTGAGTTCTCCTTCACTGCCTGCCAGGCCATCGATGTTATCTGCAAACTGAAGGTTTGTGACGGTTCCTTCTCCCATACCCACTCTGCTGACATGATCAAGTGCATCAGTCGTGATGCATTTCCGGAGTGTGTGGAAAAAGTGAGAGACACAGACAACAGCCCTCATGAACTCCAACTGACGTATGGAACCATTTTCCCAC
Organism: Conus betulinus; assembly: GCA_016801955.1. Lineage (NCBI taxonomy): Eukaryota > Metazoa > Mollusca > Gastropoda > Neogastropoda > Conidae > Conus > Conus betulinus. The sequence goes on from JADBJO010023262.1 coordinate 16,933, forward strand.
AACACCCTGTATCAGCACGTAAGTTGTTTTGAAGTACAGTTTGCTGGATGGTGTTAACTGGCTTCTGCCTAATGTTAATTTCTTCACTGTGGCCTACAGTGCCTCCTGCCAGACTCTGTTAAGCACCTTCTTGAAGTCTATGAAGATGTGGCAGAAGTCAATAGATGTCTTTTGCAAAGGGTATCCATAGGTTAAAGATCTGTTGGATGGTACTTCTGTGTTTGCAGAATCCAGACTGTTCTTCAGTGATAATGGTAGCTGCTTGCATTTCCAATCTATTCTCAATGATTTTGAGCATTACAGTAGGCACATCTGATCAAGCAAGCTATAGTGCGGTAGTTAGGGCAGTGATGGAGACTTCTTTTCTTGGATATCAATCATTGTCTCTTGGAACTCTTAAAACATGGCAGGCAATACCAAATGCACAACTTAATGATGACACCAAGGAGAAAGAAAATGTTACATTTCTCTTCCTCCTTGCTCTCACAAAAATATACATATGAGAATTTTTTTTCTTTTAAATCAGCAAAGTAACAGTAACTTTTATGTGTGAAATGATCACCTGCTC